>CAUYQG010268931.1:0-34982 GCA_963574415.1 Tarsius wallacei
TAATTTGAGTTTCTTCAGGTATATTCCCAAGAGCAAATGACAGAAAGCTCAACCTGTGTTCTGTAAGTCTGGTTTGCAGAATATTGTCTTGAAAAATACATTATAGAAAATACTGAATTACAATAGTGATTTTATATTAGAAATCCTAGGACAGAATATTAGAAATCCTAGGATGGAATCTTATCTGCTGACAGATAAGAATAATTAACAGCTAATAATAGTTGTTTTTATTAAACTGTGTACTCCTAATTTCTTGAAAAGTCAGTCTTTCACTGTGACTCCCTGCAAGCCAGCAATCTCTTTCCTTCTTTTCAAATCTACTGATTAGTTTAACAAGGAAAAGTTCTATTCTGTCCATAGTGAATTAATAAAAGTTGTCATAATTCTTAATCAGATTATGATTCAGTGTTCTGCTTCCCAATTCCCCTCATCTAGTTGAAAAACAAGATGTCGTGCCTTTCTTTTATAAACGATCTGACGTATAGTTTTGCCCTCTTCCTTGTCAAGAAGCTTGTGCTTCTATACCTGTGCCTGGTTCTGTGAGGACACTCTGCCTTATATCTTTCTGGTATCAACAGTGATTAAATGCCCCTTCCCCCTCCTAGCTTTAGGCAGACATAATCTAATCTGTGTCATACGACAAGACCAATTAGTCTCGCCCACTCTCCAGCCTTCTGTCCCTCCCCTCTCAGCTGCTACCCTCTTGGCACTCCACCTCTTTTAGGAAGTAGTGATGGGAGCCAAATTTCCAAACTGAATTCATTAGATGAATATGCAGGTCCAGATTGCATAAATGTGCTCACATCCTCAAGTAGAACTCAGACTTGAGACTTCTTCAGATTCTTTTCTCTCATTGCATTTTATGTTTGTCAGAAGATTTCCAACTACAAAATCTCCTCACTGGCTAGAAAGAAAGAAAGGCTGTATTGACAAGATGAGGCCAAATGGAAAGCCCAGAGCTGGACTAAACAAAATATATGCGGAGAATGTCATCCTTTTCTTGGATGTGCTAAGTTATTTCCTAAAGCCTCTAACAAGTAGCAACCTGCCTACTTCTGACAGGTATAGGTGGCCTGCAGAGTCCACATGATGGATGGGCAAGGCAAGCCATTCATAATTCATGCTCAGAGCATTTGCACTACAACCAACTGGGTCAACCAGAATCAGAATGGGACTCTGAGGACCAGACATGGAAACAGTACAGCTGGTGGTACACAATTCTCATTATTACTATTATTACATAGCCAGATTGGAGCCACCACAGCAGGGGACAGCAGGTGCCAAGAAAGCCTGACCCATCTAGACATTGAGGGACCAAAGTGAGAAAACACATCAGATTGATTCCTTTTGTTTCTAAGAAATAACCTCTTTTTTAGATTTTAAAAATCTAAACCATTAGTTTCAATATCATAACTGCTAAATGATAAACATTCTACAACAGGCTATTTGATAGCTGGTAGTTTAAATTTCAAAACTGATACTATAATCTCATGCTTCCTCACAAAAAAAATCATAACTATCTCTGATTTAATCACTAAAACAGATATTGGGCCTAATAAAAAACTCACACTGTCCACCTGAGTCTCATTGACAATATGCTTACTAACGTGTTCATCAGGGAATAAGATTGTTGACCTCTGGCTCTTTTAAAAGCACAGGTAGATGCCCTTGGATTAACTGAAACCTCCTTTATATGTACATATATATGAGAGTGAAACAGAAAGAGGTAGAAGAAGGAACAGTGAAAGAAAACAAAAGTCAAAGTCTAAACAATAAATTTTTCTATCTAGTATTCGAGATGACAGACAACACAATTTCTTTTGTGTGTCAGTTTGCCCCTCACACTGCAAATTCTAGCTGCTGAGTTTGTTGACATTTGCTCCCATGTTGTCACCCACAAGAAACCCAAAGGTATTTAATGTGACTTCTCAGTCCATGTCCTCATGACTAAAGAAACCTCAGTTGTGACACTATTGATTCTGTGTTCACGCCTGTCCTGCATAGCAGACTTGGATCACTGACCTAATCAATTGGATGGAAATCCCCATTCATACTGATAGGAAAGCAAAAAGAAATTAATAATGTATCTTGGGTTCAGTTTAGATGTGGTCTGAGATTACACACAAGGCTACTTGGACATAGAGGGTATACTCACGAAAACATTTCAGAGAGCTGCCTCTTTTTCTAATATATATGGACAGTGGAAATGAGAGTCAGAACTATTTTTTCCATATTCATTTTCAAGTAGTTTTAAATCTTCTGTTGCTCAAATTTTAATTTAGTAAATTCTCAATATGACCTGTGCAGTAAAGTTTGCATGTGATCCCAGCACAGTGACAATCAAGGTGCGGTGGCAGTCTGTAGTGAAAGGAGAAAGCCAAAAGGTTCTCTGCGTTAACTGGACATTTCTCAGCATTCTCCACACTGTGACTTGTACATCATTACAGGAGCTGTTGAAACCAGCTGGATCTTTTGTCTTCTCTTGATGTCTGGCCAGCCTTTATTTATACTGCTGTTACCAGAAGATACATAAAAAAAAATCACAGGTTTAAACAGTCTACAAAACTGTGGTAGAAAAATATCTTTGCAATGTTATTTATTAGCTAGCTAACATCTAGTAAACTTCTAACACGATCTAAATATGTAAAGCATATATGGGAAAACAAAAATGTATACAGCCAAGTTCTTGCATCTATGAGTTGGTGAGTTGCAGAAGTAATCCAAATTTATCATGTATTAAGCTTCCACAGAAGAGGTGACACATAGTCTGGAGACCTTAAAGAATTAAATTGCGGTCATTGCCTTACTAGACTCTAGTGTAGCCATGTGCTCTTTGAGGTATAGCAGCCATCATGTTTCCTAAGCTTTGAACCCCTCTCCTACCTTGGAGAGGTGAATCTCTCTCTCTCTCTCTCTTTCTCTCTAATTTACTTTCTAAATAAACTATATTTTCCAAGCTAAAAAAAAAAAAGAATTAAGTTGCCCACTTGGAGAGTCTTTCTGGAAAGCAATTATTAACTCTCATCAAGAGTCTGAAAAATGCTCATAAACCTTGTCCAATGGTTTAAGAAACAAATGAAATAAATAATTCAGAATATACAGAAAGAATTCTATACAAAGAAGATTATCATAACACAATTCAAAATAGTAAAAAAAAAGAAAAAAATTAAATGTCAATTAATAGAAGAGTTAGACTCTGGCAAGCAATATGATAGTTCTGTATGTAAGCCTAGCTTGAAGTTTTGCACTAGAAATATATAAGAACATACTTAACTCATTAGGTAATATTTTATAATGTAAATTTAAATGACCCCATATGCATGATCTGGCCTAGAGTGAAACAAAAGAAGTGCCGTGGTAGCAAAATCTGCAGTATCAGCACTCGGACGACCCTGAGAGTGAGTGAGTCCTTACCTTTTGTGTTGTGAGCATCTCTTCTCCATTTCAGTCCCAGTCAAATACATATTATTCTATAGATGCACCATAAGGTACATAATCATTGCTGTACTGTTGGATGTTTAGGTTGCTTTTAATGTTTTGCTGTTATAGATAACACAATGATGACATATAAACAACATTGTAGACATATTTGATTTTATCATTGGAATGAATTTAGAGTAGTAGGAATTCTTCTTAAAAGGTTTAAGGATTTGATCCATATTGATGTATTTCCTCCAGGAAGTTGATATACCTCTATACTCTATACCTCTGTATTTTGTTCTTCTAGTAGTACATAAGAGTGCTCATATTTATTTTTTCTACATATTTTAATCTTTGCAATCTGATAGGAGAAAAATCTAATTGTTTCAATTTTCATGTTTTGGTGTCAGTAACATTAGGTATTTATATACTTTATTTTCCATTGTATTTTTTTGTGTATTTATTAGCTTCTTATGTTTCTTAGCAAATATTCCATCAGTATCTTTGTTTTTTTCTTAAAGATTTGTACATTTCTCATAAGTTAAATTTATATACTTTGCCTCTCAGGTATGTTACATTTTTTTTCTTTTGTCATCTATATTTTGTCATCTATATTTACTTGTTGTATTTCACTGTGATGCATAAAAAACTAATAACAATTAACACTTTTAAAATGTTTTTGTGCCTGGCACTGTTTTAATCTTTTATAATTAATTTATTTAATTCTAATAAGGGGTATGTACAATTATTATCCTTGTTTTACACTGAATGAAACTGGAGATATAGAAAGGTTGAGAGGTAAAAGAATATACCCCAAATAATTCAGCTACTGAGGGCCAGGCCAAATTTCTTATCCAGGAAGTCAGGCTTCTGGATCTAAACTCTTAATGCTACCCTACACTACCTCCTCTTGTAGAGTGGACAGTAATAAAACTACAGATCAGATCTACAAATCAAACCATTTACTTTTTACTATCTCTAATGTTATGTTTTTTCTTTTATTTTATGATGTTCTCCATTTAAATAGATTATCTTTAGGTAAATAATAAATAATGTTATGATGTTTGATATACTTACATTTTAAAAAAATTCAACACCTTTATTTTATTATATACCAAAGTTTATTCCAGATAGAGTTAAACGCCAAAAAATGAGTGAATTAGTATTTTCTTAGAAAAGTATACATTGTACCAACATCATTATTTCATTACATATATTTTTTAATAATCTTTTTGTGATCTCTTTATCTGTAGTTATCTGTCCCACAATGGCAGACCATCCACATCAATTTGCAAGGAATAAATTAATATTATTCATGCCATAATTGAAGAGGATAAATGATTAACAGCAAAAACAATAGCCAACACCATAGACATATCAATTGGCTCAACTTACATAATCCTGACTAAAAAATTAAAGTTGAGCAAACTTTCTACTCAGTAAATGCCAAAACTATTGTGCCTAGATCAGCTGAAAACGGGAGCAAAGCTTTTCAATGAAAATTTTAAACAAGTGGGATCAAGATCCTGAAGTACTTCTTTGAGGAGTTATAACAGAGATGAAGCATGGTTTTGCCAGTACAATCCTGAAAATAAAGCACAATCAAAGCAGTGGCTACCAAGAGATGGCAATGGTCTAGTCAAAGCAAAAGTGGATCCGTCAAGAGACAAAGTTATGGCAAAAGTTTTTGGAGATGCCCCAGGCATTTTTCTCGGTGACTTTCTAGAGGACCAAGGAATGATAACATTTGCTTGCTATGAGAATATTTTTAAAAAGTTAGCCAAAGCTTTATCAGAAAAATGCCCAGGAAAGCTTCACCTGAGAGTTCCTTTCCACCATAATAATGCTCCTGCTCATTTCTCTCAGCAAACAAGAGCAATTTTTTGAGAGTTTAGATAGGAAATCATTAGACATCCTAATCTTTAAAAAACTTTAAAGAAAACTCTTTTTTTTTTTTTTGGTTAAAAATGTAAAAAAGATTGTATTGACATGATTAAATTCCCAGGAGCTTCAGTTCTTTAGGAATGGACTATATAGCTGGTATCATCATTTACAAAAGTGTCTTGAATTTGACAAAGCTTGTGTTGAAAAATAAAGTTTATATTTTGAACTTTTAACTACATTTTTCCATGAACTTTTAAAAGTCCCTTTGTATATTTTTCTTATTTTCTAATTTTTTGTGTTTTAAAATTTTTCAACCAGTTCATCCAGCTAATGATTTTTTCCCCCTTAACATTGTTTCTTGGATTTATATACTACAGTCTGAACTATCTTGAGTTTCTGTAGAATCATGAACTGTTCTTAAATAAATCCTGGTTTCTTTCTTTTTTTTTTTTTTGAGTTGGAGTCTCACTGTCGCCCACACTTGAGTGCAGTGGCCGCTCCCGGCCACCGCAGCCTTGACCTGCTGGGCTCCGGCGATCCTTCTGCCTCAGCCTTCCGAGTAGCCGGAATTACAGGTGCGTGCTATCACGCCCGGCTGATTTTTTTTATTTATTGTAGAGATGAGGTCTCGCCAAGTTGCCCAGGCGGGTCTCGAACCCACAGTCTCAGGCAATCCACTCACCTCTGCTTCCCAAAGGCGAGGGGTTACAGGCTAAGCCACCGAGCCCGGCAAATCCTGGTTTCTAATTACACAGTAACATGCTGCCCAGAGTTGTACAGGCAAGACACAGAGCAATTATAGATCAATATCTGAAATTTAGAGTATCTGTCCATGTTCAGAGACAATTCGCTACCAGTCTTTCTAATTTCCGCAATATTCTAAGCAGAGCTACTAGCAGGTTTGTTCTTCACCATCTTTTCAAGAGTGTTTATACAGCAAATAGCCTTGGAAGATAAAGGTAGCATCTCCTTATGGAGCAGAGGGAAGATTTGTTTACTGTCTAGCATAATAAAGACAATACCTCTCTTTGGAACAAAGATCAGGCAAGTTTCGTGGAGCCTATTATAAAGGATTTGAATTCTGGCTCAGGATTCCTTAAGCTGTGAGGTAAATCCACTTTGTGTTCAGCATCCATCTGGCCCCATCTGTATCACCTTCTTCTTCAGACTTGGGGTTCTAAAGGAAGTTATAAAATGATGAAAGTCATAAAACTCTTCGGGTCTTGTGTCCTCTGCTAGCATCCGTGAAACTGGTAGGCAAACTTGTCAGTTTGAAGGTAGTAAAAATCTCAGGCCCCTCACAGTTCTTAACATTGGACTTAATGTTTTTTTTATTTTGCACTTATTCTGAGATGCTTATTTCTTTCTCTATTATATCTTAGCATAGATGAACTATCTCTCCTATCTTGTAGTCTGTGCATCACTCATTATGCCTCAGCTTCAGTTGCTTTGTAAAATTATGAACTTTCCATTTAGTTACCCTGAGAGACGTCAAGATTAGGTGAAAACTCATTCTCCTAGTTTTAACTCTATTGAAATGTGAAAATCTGTTTCTTTTAATTACCCTAATAGAACCTCTAAAATTAATTCCAAAGGGTCCACATATTCAATATTTTAAATGAGACAATCTCAAACACAATTTCATATTTTATTAACACCTATAGAAATGGTTTTGAGTGTTACAATAAAAGAAATTTCTTTTAATTATAGATTTCTACTTTTTTTTGCCTATATGTATCTTGATTATCTCCTAATTGTACTTTTTGTAATGATAGTTTATTAATTCATTTGTTGCATATCTTCATTTCTTCTCATTTAAATCATAGTATTTAATGTTGTATATTTATATTTAATTTCAGCTTTGGCCAGGTTTCATAGGTTTTAATATACAGTATAGTCATTATCATTCTCTAAATCTTTAATAAGTTCAATTTTGATGTATTTAATAACCCAATGTTTATTAGAAGAGTATTTAATTTCCAAGTGCTTCATCAATATTAAGAACAAAATGGTACTTATTAGCTCCTTATGATGCCAGATGAAAACATACCATACTTTACCATCTTACTCAAATCCTTGTTTTAATTTTCATGTAAGCTAAGATTATAGTTTCAGTTTTAAAAATTCATGATAGCACATATTTTATTTTTCAAAAATTGACACTGCAGTTTTTGCTTCCATATGTACAACAATTATTCAAACCTTTAAAAGAGAGTTCAATGCACACTTTCAGTTAATTCTATTTTGGTTTTCCTATTTAATTTAAGTCTATTATTTTATAATTTTTAAGCCAAACAGAGCCAAACTTAAGTCTTGGCTCAGTGACTATGTATTTTTCCTCATATAACTAATAGGCAGTCTCAAAAAAGAGGAATGCAGTCTCAAAACTGTCTTTTCTTAGTAGTTGATGGTGTCAGTGAGGCCTGAGAGAGAGGTGTCATTGCTCACTCAAGACTTTTCAAGAATAGACATGCTGCCTGGAGGAAAAGTCCCCATGAGCTTTCTGAGGTATGTAAGCACCCATGACCTTGGGTATATCCTTGGTGTCTATAATCCATAACTGCCAGAGGAAGTTCCCTCTGCCCTATAGCTCATCCTCACTTCCAATCTTCTGCTCCCCAATTAGATGGCGTTTATGGTGTCTTGGGTTCTTCTACTTGGATCCTCATGTGGCCACCCTTGTCTCATAGGAAAATGAGTTGCAATATACCCCTGAGTATCTCTTCTCAATATGGTCCCACTGCCATCATTCTATCAGGAAACTCTTGAAAGTACCACCATGAGGAGAGTGACATCTTTCCCAGAAATGTTTATTCTATAGATTCCTCTACATACTTTTGATAATTTCCATTATTGTTGGAAGAGCAGTCATATGTACATGAACATTTACATAAAGTTTACACAGAAATCCATGTAACTTTATTTTTCCTTGCTTTGTGCCGTTATAATTAAGAATCAACCCCTTATAATGAAAAAGGACAACATACACTTTTTAAAAAAGGTAATAGTAGCAGTTACCATTAGGAACTGAGTTGTGTTTTGTGTACATTATTTGAGGGAATCTAAAACCCTCTTTGAGTACACACATCTGCTATGCATATTTAACAGACAGTGCAACTGAGGACTTGAGAGATTATGTCATTTCCCCAAAGCCACATCCATAATAACTGGCAGATAATATTGCCAGATAATTATGAAGCAATAAATGGTAAGAAACAAGTGAATGAAGAAGACAGTTAACACCATGAGAGATTTAGAAAGGAAAGAGGTCACTGTGCAGTACAGTGAACCAGGAAAGGAAGCGGACCTAAAATTGCACCATCAAGGGTAATGTTTGGAATTTCAAAACAAGAAATGTTTGCATTTGCTGTTTAGATAGAAAGACTAGGAATCAGCTACCAGCTAATTTTCCAATAAAAAGAAAATAAAAGATGCAACCCTGGCTAAAGAGGAACTGGGCTAAGGTAGGTGAATTGTGTTTTCTGATTATGGGGCTTCTTTGAAGGTTCTGGAGCTGGAAAGGATGCAATTTAAAATGCAAAAATTGAGGAAACTGAGTGTACAGGATGAATAAACCATTAAAGATAAAAATGGGGAAAACATGTGGGAAGCCATTGTGTTAAAAAGAGTTCAAACCAAGACAACGGCCAGAAAAAAGGGAGAGACATTCTGAAGGAAAAACCGGGAGTGCCTATGTAATAAGATATTAGGAGCCTGGGAGAAAGGAGAAATCAAAGATTGACTCCATAGAACACAAGTTCTGATAGAAAAATCAAATAATCCGGTCCAATGTCCTCATATTACAATAGAAACCAACCCAATACTCTTACTGTTTTATACTCCATATTTAAAGTCTTTCTAAGATCCTAAATGTGGTGAAATGAAGAGCATAATATTGAAATAATTCCCCATTTGCAACATATTTCACAGGCCAATTCAGTTTTCTATAGCATTTCTCACATATCTCAATCCCTATTACAGTTTCTACTCCAATGCCTCAAATTTACTACTTACCTAAACATTCGACAATCTATAGTTTAGTTTATCTCATCTGAATATTGCCAGAAAAAGTATTTACAAAGTATATAGGAAAGTTTCTGGGAAAAAAGTATGTATCAAAAGTGTGTTTAGTTAGATGTAAGATTAAGAAGATAAAAGTGATAAAATTTTGAACCACCTGACTGAGGGTTGACAGTAGGCAGGTTGTCTTCTTAGGTTTTGTGTGTGTGTGTATGCGTGTGTGTTTATAAACAGGATTTGAAAGGCAAATAGCTATGTTTTATAGGATTATTTCTCAGGTACACAAGAATAGAGCTGTGATCTCCCACAAGCCAGCCATGGAGAAGTAGATCAGATAAAGTGATGTGATACTCAGTGCCCTTGAGTTTTCTAAGCACCAGTAGTATAAGGTGAAAGATTCTCTGCAGCCAACTTCACACACATATTAACTAAAACCAAGTAGTCATGAAATGCTTGCAACTTGCAAAACATTTGGTGAAGTGCTATAGAGAATTCTAAGATATACAAGGCAGAGTGTCTGTCCTCAAGGAATTTGGGACTGAGTTCTATCCATTCACTGGGAAGGCCATGGGGAATAAAAATGTGCTTTCAGAATCTGAAATAAGTAGTAGGCAAAGAATAAAACAAGAGACAAAAGATAGTGTGTCTTCATGTGACGAGGCAATGTTGGAATTTCTGCTTTTACTTAAAACAATTCTCATTCTCATAAGACCCTTAAAAGTGAATAAGAAAAAAAAATTTTACAGCTAGATACTTAATGTCTTCCTAGTGTTAAAATAAAACTATTTATATGGTATTTCATTCGCCTACTTCATAAGAATGAATGATTAGAGAAACTTTCACTATTTTATAAAGTAAAACTCTAGAATAGCGAAAGCAGTCAGCGATAGCAAAATCTGGCAGAGATGCATATAAACTAGACAATCATATTAATAGATTTTTTAAAAATTGGATTTCTCTTATCTATTATGTTTTACCTACTTTGTATGACTCTCTCTCTCTCTCGCACACACACACAGACACACACAGTTTATGTTCTGTTAGCTTAGTCATGTATTAAGAAAAATGGGAATGGGTGATCTTATTGGGAAAGGAAAGTGCTGACATTTTCAAATACAAAGAAGCAAAATAGGTAAGTAGTAAAAATGTGGTGGGCAGGGAGCAAAGATTCTTGGAACTTTTCTGCAAGGCTTCAGAAAGCTATCTCTATATTCACAATGATGTTTCTGTCTTGTCAGCATTTTTCCTTTATTTGTGTTGGACTTTATGACATATCTAAGGATAATAAATAATTTATAAGATGCAATAATGGCCTGGTACATTTCTGGCAGATTAAAAAAAAAATCTTTTCCAATAACTCATTTGATAAACTCTTGAGTTCTTTTCTCTAGAACATTTCACACAACAATGCTTTGTTTTAAGGGTTGTCTATCAGTGAGTGGCAAAGCATTCATTATGCATTCAAGCCGGCTTTTTTCAATCCGTTTCTTGCTTCCTTTTATTTTTCCCATTTAAGTGGTATTTTTCTGGGAGTAATCTGATTCTTTGGGATGTAAAATAAAATCATGCTAGAAAAAAAATTAACTCTTTGGACTCATGAGGAAAATGACAGTCTCTCACAGCAATGATCAAATGTCAAAATGTGATTTAATACATATTTTATCATTTGCCTACTCATCCCTACCCAGATGTGTGTGCACACACATGTAGCAATTACACTGCTGTGCTATGAAAAAGAAAAGATAAACAACAGCATTTTCCATATATATATTCCTAAGAAATAATAATGTCTTTTTGTGTTATCAGAGACTTCCTGAATACATATACTTAAGGAGCTGTATGGCCATTATCCAAAATTATTGCAGTGTGTGATTTCTCGCCTCTGTTCATTTTTATAGTTTTTATGGATAATCTCAAAGTAGGTGGCAGGGGATCAGAGACAGTCCTTTTATTCTTGATTATGCCCTGTCCTGCAATGTGAGTAGCTTAGCCTGCTGACTTTTGTGATTAAGGTCATGCTCACATTGTGCCGTCAGCACATCCTTTGCTGAAGAATGTATTTCTAGAAGTAGAATTCTAGGTGCACTAGGAATGTATGGTTTTTGTTCTTTCCCTGATCTCTTTGCAACCAAGGATTTCATCTGCAAACTGGCCAGCTGCTATTTGGCTGTGGACCCAAGACTTTACATATCCAAAGAAACTAGTCTTAAACATGAAGGAAAAGGTTCAGGCAAAACATGAATGAAGATAGAAGGTAATGGCAATTATATTGACAGAAGACCAGGAATCACAATGATAATAGGGACATGGGAGCTTAGCAGAGTCACATTTAAAAACAAAGGAATGCTGGAAGACCAGTGAGCATGTGGCCCGCTCCTTTTTAAAAAGATTCCTTGAAGTGCTTCGGAAGTCAATAAGTATTGTAGTCATAGCTAACACTTACTAGTTTCATTCTAGGAATGAAATACATAGAACAAAGACTGTGCTTCTCTGGGAAGATGGAGAATGCTTCTCTTCTCTTGCAAGGAGGCACTGTTTCTTGTGGACACATGAGACTTAAGTTACCTCAAAAGGTAATTTCAGTTACAAGTTTGGACCTATATTCTAGTTCCTCTGATCAAAAATGCTTTATTCTGAGATGTGCCATTGAGTAATAACTGCTTTTCATACCTGCATGTAAAATCAACACTAACAATAGTAAACATAACATGAAATGAAAAATATATTATAATTTTAAAATGTGGTTTTTAGGATCAAGGTCAGTTGCAGTCTCTAGGCTCAGAAAAGTTAACTCAAGTGCCCTTATTAGTGATATAGACCCTTTTTTATTCATGTATACATGCATGTATACATTGAATCTCTTCTGTTGGTGCCCTTATTAGTGATATAGACCCTTTTTTATTCTGTATACATGCATGTATACATTGAATCTCTTCTTCTGACTGTAAGTATTGGAAGTGTTTAAAAAATAAATTAAACTTGACCGCTTCCCACAAATACTTTGTGGCTGAGAAAAGGACAAATCAAAATGTACAGTTAAGTACATTCTAATGTGAAAGTGATAGGTACTCCAAGCATGGTTGAAAAAAAAATGCTTGAGAAGCAAACGCTGTGTCTTGATTATTTATCTTAGAAGGCCATTGCCTCTAGTTTGCCTGGGGAAAGGAAGGGAATTGATGAGGAAAGTCTTCATAGAGAAAGTGGCATTTTTTTTCTCCCTACACCTTGAATGATGAATAGGATTTTTTACCCAATTTTTTCATGGTAATGACTTAAGTTACCTTAAAAAGTAATTTTCATCAAATCATTGTGCATTGCATGTTTTCAGTCTGAACTGTCACACAATTTATCAAGATGCTGTTCATAGGTTATTCTTGTATTGACAGGCAAGGGGGCTTCATTTTTATGCTATCTTGCCATTAGACTATCATTGAATCAACATTTTTTGAAACATCTAAATGTACTGGTGCAGTGCTCTAGGTAACTGGCATGCAACAAGATCCAAGATTCTTTTCTTGAAGAGAATAGCCCCTGTTTAGGGATTTTGGTTGTGAATTTTAAAGATAAGTAATGACTCGAGATAGCATGCAGCATTAAGAGAGAGCTAAGAAAATTGGAGGAAATAGCAAATGTTGCAGGGAGAGAAAAGTTCATGTTTTCTAGGAAACAAAGCTTCATAGACTATATCTAATAAGAAAAGAAACATTTCAAACGTAAAGACAAGTCAGAAACTACTAGAGGAAGAGATGATATGAGCGACATGGAGGTGGAATTTTCTGTGTCAGGGATCAGTAAGTTGGTCAGCTGAGTTGGAGCTGTTTACTGAGACATAAAGACTTCAATCAAGATTAATAATTTTATATTGAGCACTTGCCACTTGTCAGGAAATTTTCTAGGCCTTGGAGCTATAAAAATTCCTAACACATTATTTTTTTTTCTTTAAGGAGCCTTCATACTATTGGAAATGACTGCCAAATCAGCAGATGATATCAATATCTTCAGTAGCTATAAGGTAAGAGGGGACGTCTCGTCGACTAAGAGGACCCTTTGAGGGTTTGAATTAGGGGGAGATGTTTTCAAAACAGAGAGCAGAGGAGTGGATGCCCGATGTAAGGCAAGAACTGGGAAACTAATGCAAAATCTGCTTGGAATGTTTATTTCTTTTTCAATTAAATATAAACGTTAATATATGAATAAGGCATCCTACAAAGAAATAAATGTAATTCTAACTTATCACTACCTTTAAGCTAAACAGCAAGCTTAATAGTCTGTTTTCAGCAGAAAACTATTATGTATAAACCAACCTGAGTAAAGCTTACACTTGGAGGATACATTTTCTACATTTTTGGCTGACATTTCTAGGTCCCTGAGCAGATCTTATTAGCTTGGTGATTTTAATCTCCGCCTTTAAAATATATGAAGGTCTTCGGCTCACAATTCCTTCAGTTGATTTATACTTTCCTTATCCTTTTCATCATGCTGCTGCCTCCTCAGGAATATTAAAGAGTGATTATTGGGCTTGATCAACACCACAGGCTTCCTTTTGATTTACCAGTCAAATATACACAGGATTTTGTGATCAGTTTTAAAGTTCCTTGTAAACGGTATTTATATGCTGAGCTCTTGAAACAGAATAAGCAACTTCTTAACCTTGAAAGAAGATTGATGTCACTGTATTTTCTGTCACTTTAAGCA
Organism: Tarsius wallacei; assembly: GCA_963574415.1. Classification (NCBI taxonomy): domain Eukaryota; kingdom Metazoa; phylum Chordata; class Mammalia; order Primates; family Tarsiidae; genus Tarsius; species Tarsius wallacei. The sequence continues at coordinate 14,020 of CAUYQG010268931.1, forward strand.
ACGTTGCTTCTAGTGTTTATCAGCTGTGGCCCTTCCCCAACTACAGTTCATTTAGGTTTGAAAGGAGGCTCTGAAAATGGCAGTATCAGTTCTTTTCTGTGTTACATATTTCTAGTTTACAAATAAACTGACACTTATATTAATCAGCTCTCTAGAACAAACACAGCTGAAGAAGGGCTAATACATCATTTCCAAATTGCTACCTAAGTTCTATTCCAAAATCTTTATTGCTGCTGCTGATAAATGAAATAATGAAAAAAAGATGAAATGTGGGGTTTCAGCTGTCTGGTAACCACAGGGAAGAAAATTCTCTGCACTTTGGGATACATTTTGAAATATATATATTTCTAATGGTTGTGTTGAACCAATAAGAATGGAACATTACCAACTGTATGTGTACCATATTTTCTCAGATTGTTTTAGATGAATATAGTGTTAATAAGCCCCATTTTTGGTCCTGGAATGGTTTCAGGACTCATTGCTCAAGTCTAAGAATATAAACAATTATATAGCAATGACCAAAATACTTACTGATAACACCACAACGGTATTCACTGGCTTATTTTTAAAAATTGGCTTTAAATTTCAAGTGTTTCACACAAGGTAAAATATCACAGTCATAAGATAAGAAACCTGACAGAGTCTGGGAAATGTAGGCTTGTTCCTACAGATTATAATGAAGGTAAGACAGGCAGTAGATTAGTCTTCAATCTTTTGGAGCACTAGAACTTGGGACTGTCTAATGATGTTAAAGCAGGATGCTTAAAGCTGTCCATCAGCCTCTGAAACATCACCATAATTAAGTTTCAAGGCCGTACTCCATAGATCACTGGAACAGATATTAGGGTTGAAAAGGTCTCATTGATATGAATGGTATAAGTCATCTCGATGCCCAAGCAGAGATGCCACCTTAAATATCATCCTTTGATTAACTCTGAAAGAAATACATCTACTGGGAGGGAGTGAGAGGACACCTGAAAGTCTACTGAAAAGTAGGTGGTGCTTCTGATGAAAAGCAGGTTAAAAAGAATAAATTCCAAGACACAGTAGGAGAATAAAACACACGGCCAAAAAAGATGATATTGTATATATGTAAATACAACTTCTGGGGAGAAAACAAACAAATAAACAAAGTCATGTACCAAACTTTAGGAATGCCCAACTACTTTAACTAATGTCTGCTGAGTCTTTTTCCAGACTCTACCAGTGATGCTTGGAAATACTACTTTACCGAAATGCCACCTAATTCAAAAAACTATTTTCAGGTAAGCCTAAGGCTTTAATCTAGCTTCAACTAAAACTGTTTCCTCCCATGCTAAACAGAGGGGAACAGTATCATTGTGAAGAAAACACATGGATTAGAAACAGAGAAAATTGTTCTCTGTTCTTTCAGCAGTACCTTTTTAAAGCTTTGAACTTGAGCAATTTCTTTATCCTATCTGAGCCTCAGTTTCCATTTTTGAGAAAGGCACAGTATTCGTGCTCATCCTGTGCATTAATGGATACGAATAGGACTTTGAAGCCTGCAGTACTGTGCAAATTGAAAATCATTACTATTAAGAATAAATTTGTTCATAAAGCAGTTTTTACTGGGAATATATTATATATAAGGAATTCCAGTGAAAATAATTAACAAATAACTTGATATTTAGCTTTAACAGATGTCTTTTAAAACAGTTGCAGTATTTACTTATTTTCTCTGGGGTTGACACCTCTAGGTGTGTGACCTTGAGGGTGTCTCTGGAACCCAGGGTCCTTGTGTCTGCAATTTTTAGTACTTGCCACCAGATGGCACTGCATAGCAAGCAAACACCAAGTGCTGGTGGCTCAGGTAGGAGATTGCCAGTGCTCCTTCTCCACAAGAAAAAATAATGTATAAAAACAAAATATAAACCTCATGATGGTTCATGGTATGCTGTGCACACTATTTTTATAAAAGAAAGAAAGGTAGAACTCTACTGAAATGAATGTGCAAATAACCCATATCTAATGCCATATCTAGGTGTTTTTTATGTATTATCTATTCTTTTATTTGAAGGGATGAGTGTTTCTATAGTTAGCTCAATGCCCAATTTCTCAAACATCTCTGCCTTGAGTAAAAATAGTTATTGACCTTCCAGATGATCTTGAAGGGTCATAATTCGATGTGTACTACATGAAATTAGTTGAGTTTTGCTGTTGTTGTCTTAATCTTAGGGGTGCAAATATTCCTCCACGAGGCTTAAATAATCTAAGCCTTAAGGCTTGCTGTCTACATTGTATAACATTAAAAAGAAATCCAGATGTTACTCCAAAGGCTTCAATAATATAAATCTGTTCCGAATTCTCTTGAAGTAAATGTGGGACCAACATGAGGTGGGGAGCTTTTTACTTTTTTTTTTAACAGCAACCTTCTCAAACTCATTTCTGTTTTCCTCAAAACTTTGAACCTCTCCCGTTTGCTCTTACATTCCAGATCTACTTTTTTCTTCTTCAGATAGAGCCTTGCATGCTTAGGCGAACTTTAGTTTTTTCTAGTCGTTTCCTAGGTAAGTTACATCAGCACTACACAACCTAAAAGATGAGTGGTACAACACAGAATTCTTCTTAGAATGATTTTCTTGTGTGTGACTTTAACGTGGCAGTCTAAGTGGTTGCAGGTAATAAGTTGTTGGATTCTATGATCAAGAAATGTTGAGTAAGTCTTAAAGTCATCTGGAAGCCCACTTTCCCCCCACTGCCAAATTAGTCAATTCTGATGATGAGCGACCAACTCCTTCTGGTCCATCTGAGCCCAGGGGTTTTCTCTCTTCTGGGCTCGGTCAAGGTACCTCATGACATGCTGCCACACATGCTTAATGTCCTTTAATATGTGCATGTATTGCATAGAGTGGTATGGTTTAAGAACGTATCTGAGCCGGGCTCGATGGCTCAGCCCGTAATCCCACTCCTTGGGAGGCTGAGGTGAGTGGATTGCCTGAGCCACCGGGTTCGAGACCCGCCTGGGCAACTTGATGAGACCTCATCTCTACAATAAATAAAAAATTAGCCTGGCGCATGCGCCTGTAATTCCGGCTACTCGGAAGGCTGAGGCGGAAGGATCCCCGGAGCCCAGCAGGTTGAGGTTGCGGTGGCCAGAAGCGGCCACTGCACTCCAGTCTGGGTGACAGAGTGAGACTCCAACTCAAAAAAAAAAAAAAAAAAAAGAGAACGTATCTGCTGCCGGTAACAGAAAAGCTAGTTTAACTTACCAAGGCCTAAAATATAGAGTTTATGTTTCTTATGTAATGAAGAGTCTGGGACACAATGGGCGGCATCTCAGCGATGCATTGTGATCATTTTCATGATCACAAGGCAGCTTCACCAGGCCTAAACATAAGCCAAATCTGTTCTTTTATCAGGAAAGCTATTTTTCCCAGAAACCTTGAGCAGTTTCTATCCAAGTTTTATTGGCTAAAACTGGATTATGTGGCCACCCTGAGCACAAGGGTAGCTAGGATAGATGAGATGAGATTTTAGAGTCTTTATTACAAAGGGGGATGAGGGAAGGGGCCAGGTTAGCTAGCCCAGTCTCGAGACTGCCAGATGACCTGCAATATTTTATAAAATCTTTGAGTTTCAGCTGAGCACATGCATTTCCAGAACCAGATAATTTCCTAGCTTCTTTTGTAGCTCAGTATGGCCACTTGACTATTCATGTAAAGAGTTATCAGTATAAATGTATGTATACAAGTTCAGAAAAATCTACAGCATTTTTTGGGGGGGGCTTAAATTTTGGTTCTTTACTTTCTTCTACTCTATTTCTCCTTTCGTGGGCTCAAAATCAGATGTGATGGCTGAAGAAACCATCTTGAAGTATACGGTGGTCTTCAGAGAGGAAATTGCTTTCAGCAAGAAAACCAGAGAATAGGAATCTGGGTTGCTAACACTGGAGAATTGTATCGGCATTCAACTGTTTGCCTAGATTTTACAAAAAGAAAACGAAACTCCTACCTTATTGTAGGAAGTTGAAGTATGGGCCCCCAAAAAGTTATGCTCATGTCCTAATCCCTGGGACCTGTGACTAAAACCTTATTTGGAGAAGAGGCTTTTGCGAATGTCATTAAGGATCTCAAGATGAGATCATCCTGAATTTTACAAGTGGGCCTGAATCCAACGACAAGTATTCTTCTAGGAAACGCATGAGAAAAGACACACAGACAAAAGATAAGAGGGTTCAGACACCGAGGAGGAGGGATGTCAAAGAAGGAGCCAGTGATTGAAGTGACACAGCTACCAGGACTGCTGGAAACCACCAGAGGTTGCAAGAGGTATGGAAGACCTCTCCCACAGAGCCTCTAGGGAAGCATGGCCCTGCCAATACCTTAATTTTGAACCTCTGACCTCCAGAACTGTGAGAGAATACATTTCTGTTATTTAAAGTCATCAAGTTTGTCAGTATGGAGATTTCTCAAAGAACTAAAAACAGATGAATCATTTGATCCAGCAATCTCACTACGGAGTGTCTACCGAAAGGAAAATAAATCATTGCATCCAAAAGATACCTGTCCCTGTATCTTTATTGCCACACTATTCATGATAGTCAAGACATGGAATCAACCTAAGTGTCTATCAACAGATGACTGAATACAGAATATATATGTTCAAGTCAAATACCGCATGTTCTCACTTATAAATAGGGCCGTGCAATGTATACACATGGGCATTGAGTGCAAAATAATAGACATTGGTAACTCGAAAGGGTGGCAGGGTGGGAGGGTCTGAAAGATGAGAAATTACTTAGTAGGTACAATGTACATCGTTCAGATGATGGGTAAACTAAAAGCCCAGACTTCACCACTACACACTATCACCATGTGACAAAGCCGCATTTTTATCCCTAAATGCATAAAAATTAAATAAAGTCACCAAGTTTTTGATAATTTCATACAGCGACATTAGAAAACAAATATGCTTGTTTAAGCCACTCTTTTTTTAAAGTTTTCTGTCATAGGTAAAATAGCCTAAAGGTAAATACGATTTTCCCAAGCTACATAGATGGTAAACATCTTGAAATCAAAGATTGCATTTCATAATTATTTACATCCCCCACATAGACTGGAAGAAAAATTGTGTATGTGTTATTATCAGTGACACTATATTTTCATTGCTCTCCATTCATAAGGGAATTGGTGTTTAGCAGAGATTGCTAGTTTTAAATAAAGTCGGGAAGAATTTCTGGAATTATCATTATTAATTATCATTATAATTGTCTACCAAAACATCTAAGCTAAAGCAAATTATGGGTAAAAGGAAAGTAAAATCAAAGTTTTGGATATGCTATTATGTTCATGTCTGTTGCACAATCTAGTTAATATTATAAATGAAATAGACATTCTCTCCCACTCACCAATATTAAATAAAGACCCAGCAGGTTGTCTAGTGTACTTACATTTAACCTGCTTTCCAAGTTAATTAGTTTTCTTTCTGTTTTAGCATCTTGAAGACTTCCTCAGTTTTCTATCATGCTGGTTTGTGATTTACTTCATTTGAATACTGATACACATTTTTTGGGGGGGTTGTTTTTATTGTAGTACTCAGTCAGGTATGGAAAGCTTCAATTAGAGCAACCTGTTGGTTTGCAGAAATGAGAATTAAAGGGTTCTACTGAATTACTGGACCTTATAAAGATCACATTAACTGTGAGAAACTTGGAAAGATGTGTCTTAGATTCAAGGATTATTCTGCTATTGAGGAGCTATGTGTTCCTGGAGAAGTAATTTTGTGAGTCAGTGTCTCAGTTTGTGCATATGCAAAACTAAAGAAAAGCATGTACACACAGATACACACATAAACACCCATTGATTACGAGGAAAGTATTTACTGTGATCTAAGTACTCTTCATAAGTTACATTATCACATTATTTCCTCTCCATTCGAAAAGATAAGCACTATTATACACCATCTCTGGATAAAAGCACAGAGACTTATTTAAATTATTTGTCAGTGATCACACACTAATAAGTAACAGAACCAGATCCAACTGACTCCAAAGCATGACACTGCAAATTTATTCTTAAAATTTTGTCTTGGAAAAACTTACTAGATGCACCATTTTTTAGAAAGATGAGCTATAACAGACTTGATATTACCAGATAATTACTGTCTTTTTTATCCTGAGTGCATTCTTTATAATTATCCGTATTTTACACCTTGTCAATTTAATATCCACAAATTTTTGAAATTTATCCTATTACTGCCTATCCTTCATTAAATAATATGGAAAATAGAATACCATGAATATTACCTATAACTTGTAATTACTAAAACATGGACAATAATTAACTTTTGTTGTATTTTCTAGTATATTTTATTTTTAAGACTACTTGGGTATTTGAAATCTATCAAAGTCATATAATTGGTGAAACAGCCCCTTTCCAAAGATTACCTTTTAAGATAACAGGAAGAAACTTGAAGCCCATTATTTTCTGAAAGTGAATCATTCTTGAAATGCTAGAAGTTTTATTTTAAAGAAAAATGGTTGGTTCTTTCCAGCCCTACCCATGAATTCAAAAATTGTCCACATCTAAAGACAGCAAAGTGCATAGGAACTTTCATGAAATTAGACTCACCTTTTCTAGAAATGGAGAAGCCACATGGCTGACAAGATGTATGCTAAACATTGCAGGCATCCTGTTCCCTTTGGAAATGTCCCTGTTGGGCATTTCAGAAAGTACATATTATCAAATGCCAGCTCTCTGAACTGTATCCATTTTTCTTTTGAATGTATTGAATATAATACATAAGGTGCTAGTGAAAGTCTACATAAATATTGAAATTGTAAAAAAAATCCCAAAAGTCAGCTGTCAGACTAATAATTGACATACACTATACCAATGTTTGAACCCATTTACATTAAGAAAAAAATTAAAATTTTTGTGCCAGGCTAGATAACTTCTGTAAGAGAGAACACTAGAAAATGCACACACTCTTTAAAGACATTACACATTAGGGTTAACCTTATGAAAAAGTAGAATGGAAATGAAAAACAAATAAGAGATTGTTTAATGCCAGGCCATTCTTACATAGCCCAAGATGGTTTATGAGGAGAACGAATAGCTGTCTGGATAACAAGGAGCTCTCTTTGCCTTAGTGCCAAGTTAGTCCTAAGGAGGGCTCTTCAGGGGGCACATTCATTCTTTCAGGCATTAGGAACTCATTTAGTACCCTAAATGGGGTACTAAACGGACTCATTATTTCCTAAAAGCAATGCTGCAGCCCACCTAAAAAGTCTTTTATATAGAGTTCCACAGTTTAAACTAATTAAATTCTGCATTATTTAGTTTAATGCACATCATTAAAGTCATTTTTCTTCCTTGGGGGTGCAGAGAATTCAAATAATAATAATGCCTTGTATTTGTAAAGAATTTAACTTATAAAGCTTTTTTTCCTCCCATTTGTTATGTTGTTTGATCCTTAAAACAAGTATATAAAGTTTTCTGTGTATATGGCAATCCTACAACAAACACAACTAGAGCAGGGCCCCGTCTGCCTTATTCCCTGTTATTCCTCAAATCAAGTGGAGAGCCAGGAATCATAATGCCAGAACATCCAACACTCACTGTTCACCCGGGCACTTCTCTAACCATTTGTGAGGATCAACTCAAGCCTCAACACAGTCCTAAAAGGCAGGAAAAGGGGCTGAGTGACTTGCCTAATGTCATGAGACAGAATGCTGCAGCTCCAAAGCCCAGACTCTCAGCCACTGTGTTTCACCATAATAGGAGCATAGTAGAGAACACAGACCTTTCTTGCATGAATGAAGAAATTCAAGGGTATGGTGGGAAGATACGATATTATTACTTCCTGCTTAGAAATATGGGCACAGGCCAGACATGGTGGCTCACTCCTGTAATCCCAGCATTTTGGAAGGCCAAGGTGGAAGAATCACTTGAGCCTAGGAGTTTGAGATCTCATCTCTACAAAACAAACAAACAAACCAACAAACACACAAAAAGAAAAAAACAAATTCAAAAAATTAGCTGGGCATAGTGGTGTGTGTCTCTAGTCCCAGCTACTTGGGAGGCTGAGGAGGGAGGATTGCTTGTGTCCAAGAGGTGGAGACAGTGGTGAGCTGTGATGGTGCCACTGTATTCCAGTCTATGTGAAAGAGTGAAACAAGACTCCAAAAAGAAAGGAAAAAAAAAGGAAAGAAAAGAAAAACAAAAAAGAAAACAAAAAAAAGAAAAAAAAACAAAGAGCACTGAAGCTCAGAAAAAGTGTAATTTTCTCAGTCGTACGACTGGAAACTGTGCAGTTGGAACTAAACAGGTCACTTGATTATCATTCAGTATCCTTTCTACTGTGTCATTTCTGCTTCCATCTACTTGTCCATCTACAAGTCCCTTTTTTAAAAAAAACTAAAAATTGTTTTCGATTTTTTTTTTTTTGGAGTTGGAGTCTCACTTCGTTGCCCCGGCTGGAGTGCAGTGGCATGCTCATGGCCACCCCAGCGTCAACTTGCTGGGCTCCAGCAATCCTTCCGCCTCAGTGTTCCAAGTAGCTGGAACTACAGGTGCGTGCTACCACGCCCAGCTAAGTTTTTGATTTATTGCAGAGGTGAGGTCTCTCCCAGTTGCCCAGGCCATTCTTGAACCCATGGGCTCTGGCAGTCCCCTCACCTCAGCCTCCCAAAGTACTGGGATGACAGGCTTGAGCCACCACGCCTGGTCCATCTGTATCTTTAACTCAATTAGAAGTTGCCTGAGAATGAGAAATAATTTGGCTTTTTGAAAATACATTGAAATTTTAAGAATTTGTTTAGAAAACTACTTGTTGCTTTCCATTCAAAGAGTCCTTTAAAATTTACAAATCAATTCAGCAATGAAAGCATCAACCACATGGCATTCCTCACTGGGATTTAGAAGACCAGTTTCTAAGACAAGTGATCTTGGCTGTTGAGGAAGAGGGACACTCTTTCCCTCTATGCATATTTTTCACAGTTAAACCATGGAATTGTTTATGCTACTCAATGCATGGAGACCTTCAGCTCCTTGTAGGAAAGGTTTTTTTAAATTATTATTATTTAAAATATTTTATTTTATTTCTAAATTGTGGGGTACAATTCAGGGTTAGGTATACAAATATTCATTGTGCAGGTACCCTTGTTGATGAGGTGTGCCCCCCCCAGGCAGATCCTGACTACTGTCAATTCCACCTCCCTACCCCCCCACCACCCGCAGTTTCCCACTACTGTCAATCCTTTTGTTATAGTATTATGGTAGTTGTTCAAGGTCCACTTATGAGTGTAAACATGTGATACTCAGATCTTTGTTTCTGTGAAAGATTACTCAGTATTATAAACTCTAATTCCATCCAGGTTGCCGCGAAGTTCATGATTTTGTTCTTCTTTATGGCTGCGTAATATTCCATTGTGTATATGTACCACATTTTTTTAATCAGTCCTCTTTTGATGGGCAGCAAGGTTGGTTCCATGTTCTTGCTATTGTGAGCAATGTAGGAAAGTTTTGAAGGGACACATTTTTGCCAGCCAACCAACCCACAAGCAGACCCGTGTTCTGGTATTCAGGTATCTCGTTCAACCTAATAACGGTGGGTTTGGTGCTTCTGAACACATGTGTGTCCATTTTTCAAGATACACAACACAAAGGAGAATTAGAACGTTGGTCTCACAATCATTGTTGCAAAAGACTTCGTGATTATGTCATTTGTAATGGACTAGACTTAACCAAAGAATTATGTTGATAGGTAGAAGTTTCAATGTCTGAAAGGTGAGGACCACATTCCATGTTTTCTGTTCTGTCTTAGCAACTAAATGTGAACAGAGGCCAAAAGTGTCTGACTCTAAAATCCCAATTCTCTAAGGGAAGCAAAAACAAAATTTATTTTCCCAAGTTGTCAGTTTAGATTAGCAGTAAAATGTTGAAGACATGACCTGGGGACAGTTTCTGTGGTGAGGAAGATATCAGAACAAAAGAGACTCAGAAACAGTCAGAGCTTCCTGGGCAAAAAGGGTCTTCTGTCTTTCTTTCACTCTCTGTCATCCTACATTTGATGTTAGCCACAGTTCCTGGTGATCTCAGGATAAGAGAGTCAGGACACCTGGCCTGAACAGGGAGAGTTGTTTACCTGACGTGGTTAGAAAAAAAATAATCCATGAGAAGAACTAACTCCATAACTGAGAAACCAAGCCTCAGCATCAGTTAGAAATGCATCTGTGGGCAGTCCTATCTCCATTCACTTTTCATCTTTGGTTAATAGTGGTGAACTGGCCTATGTCCCTGTTCATGGTTAAGCTACCCACTCCAAGCTGCACTGAATTCCATTCCTTCTCACCTTCTTACCTCCTTCTGCTCCTTCCTGCATTGATAGCCTCTGTGTGTGTGTGTGTGCGTATGTGTGTGTGTTTCATATCTCTCTCTCTCAAAATTCTCTCTCACTTCTCTCTCTCTCACACACACCTCTATCTATCTATCTATCTATCTATCTATCTATCTATCTATCTATCTATCTATCTATCTATCTATCTATCTTCTCTCTCTCTCTTTCTGTGTGTGTGTCTCATATATATATCTCTCTCAAAATTCTCTCACTTCTCTCTCTCACACACACACCCCTATCTATCTATCCATCCTCTCTCTCTCTCTTTCTCTCTCTCTTTCTGTGTGTGTGTGTCTCATATATATATCTCTCTCTCAAAATTCTCTCACTTCTTTCTCTCACACACACACCCCTATCTATCTATCCATCTTCTCTCTCTCTCTCTCTTTCTCTCTCTCTCGCTCATCATTTCTAGGTAAATCTTATCTATTTGCAAGCAAGCTGCATTATCGCCAATCTCTGCTACAAAACAAACCTCATTTGACCCCATATGCCCCTCTAGCTTTTTACAGCAAAAGTCATCCCAAGAGATGTCTTACTCACTAACTCGTCTTCCTCACCTCCCCACATCTGCTTACCCCAATCCAGTTTGTCCCCCAAACTCCACTGAAACAACTCTTGTTAAATTGTTATTACCTCTATCACCGGGAGCAGGGGGCTGGTAAAGAGTGAGAGAGAATGAGAAGACTTTTGGCATCCCAGCCTCTGTTCTTGAGTTCTTCTTGTCCCTCTTGAGATATCCTCCCCGTGGCAGAAATGGTGGCCAGGCCATGTCTTCCATGTTTTCAGTGGACTTTCTGTTGCCACGTCCAATGATCACCTCCTAGCCTATTATAGTCAGTCTCTCACGTGGTATTTGATGCAGTCATTTGTTTTATCTAGTTTAATATATTTCTTCCCTGGCCTTTGGAAGACAGCACCATCTTAGCTGTTCTTCTACCCTGCCATTTTCTTCACGGCTCCTCTTTTTGTCTAAATACTGGAGGACTCATTTCCTATCCTTGACCTACTTCCCACTCCTCTCTCTCTGCTCTCCTATGTCTGTAGTCCTTTCAGCATCTATGCATGGAGCTGGGGTTAGTAATGATGCTTGCACGGAAATGAGGGTGAGAAAGAAAAGCTGTAATGCTTGCATGGAAACCAGAGCTATATTCAGTCCCAGAATGTCACACTGGGTAATCCCAGGTCACAGGCCATCTGTGACATGACATCAGAAGACCCAGGCACTTATGGTTATGGTTTCCCAGCATAAATACAGAACCAACAATCCAGCTTTGTGGAAGAACGTAAAAAAAATTTTTTTTAAAGCCTAATTATTACTCCCTGTTTCTGATGTACTGAGAGCAAAGCTGTCCACCCACACATTGTTTGATGGACGCCAAGTGTTTTGCAAACTCCAGAGTAGCTTTTTTGAAACTTACACTTTGATACATTTTCCATCAGATCTTTTATGTGACAGAATTCATGTATTGCTTGGAAATTCCTGTGTTTTCCAGTGATTGGACACACAGTACTGTAGGGAGATAACACAAATACCCAGTTCTGCTTTTTATTATTTGGGACCAGGGGGGATTTATCATATAATTTCACATAAATTTCTGTAACTGTCAAATACATACTTTTAGAGTTATCAAAGGAAATGTAAGGATTTAAGAAGCCTTATTATAAAAAGACCCAGATAATGGGCACATTTTAATTCTATTCATAATTTTCCAAACTGTGTATCACACCTTCTTTAGGGATGCTAAGTTGTCACAAAACAGATTCATTTGAATTTCATTATTCATTACCTATCTTCTGAAGCATACATAAATTAGCTCTAAAATAGCCAAAAGGCTAGAAGTATTGAAGAAAAGGATCAACAGATTGGATAATCCTAGAGCAGAGCAATGGATGAACTGTGTGTTGAGACCAGTTTAAGGACAGAGTAAATTCCCTGCATCTAACATTTCAACTCTGGTTGGAATAACAAGACACTCACAGAAGGAGTGGGCGACATAGAACAAAGCCAGCATTGTCTAGGCTCTGTGGTCTGGAGGTGAGAAAATTTGATGAGATGAAGCCTGGCTTTCCCTGAGGAGATTTCAAAGTAGCAAAATAACCTGCATTTAAACCATGAGAGAGAGGAAGTCTGGTGTGGCAGTCGAGCACAGCATGGATGATGAAGACAGGCTGTTTGGTCTTGAATACCAACCCTGCCTGTTATCAACTGTGTGACCTTGGGCCAGTTAGTTAACCTCTCTGTGTCTCACTTTCCTTATCTGTAAAATGAGGCTAGTAACAGTATCTACTTAATAGAGCTGTTAAGAAGATTAATGAGTTAATACAGAGGTTTCTCAATCCTGCCTACTGATATTTTGGGGAAGGCAATTCTTTGTTGGGAGTGGGATGGGGGGAGGAGGATTGACCTGCACATCATAGAACATTTGGTACCATCTCTAGTCTCTATCTGCTAGGTGAAGTAGCAACAACCCCTCTTAAATTGTGACAACCAAAATTATTTCCAGACATTGTCCCTGGGTAAGAACCATTGAGCTAATATATTTTTTAAAACACTTAGAGTAGTGCTCGGTATACATTAAGTGCTATATAAATATTTGTTAAATAAAACCAGTAGTAAACTGATAGCAACATTTTAAAAGCAACTGATAGAAATAAGGCATAAAGATAAGCTAGACTTGACCAATAGGTGAAAGAAAATAAATTGTTAGTCTTCCTCAGTTTATGGATTTTACACTTAGTTAATTATCAAGATGTGATTTATTTAGAACTAGTATCCTAGGGCTGAAGCTCTGAAACCTATGATCACTGCCAGCTGAAACTTCCTGAAAGTCACCCAGAGCTTTTGATTTGTTTATACCCTACCCTTTCTCTCCAAACAGGTGTTTACCTAGGACATCACCACCTTACCTTGGTAACTTTCCCACTCTCTCCCACATGTCTAACTCTGTAGAATTCCACTTTTTGAATAGATTTTTCCTTCCACTGATTATTGAGTCACTTTTTTCTTCTTTCTGGAAGAATATAAAGAATCCCATCAGTGCTTTGGGAGGCCAAGATAAGAGGATTGCTTGAGGCCAGGGTTCAAGAATAGCCTAGGCAACATAGCAGGGCCTCTTTGATTAAAAAAAAAAAAAAAAAAAGAAGAAAAAATTAAAAATTTGCCAAGCATGGTGGTGCACACCTGTAGGCCTAGCTACTCAGGAAACTGGGTCAGAAGGATCTCTTGAGCCCAGGAGTTCAAGGTTACAGTGAGTTATGATTGGCTGGGTGACAGAGTGAGATCTCATTTAAAAAAAATAATAATAAAGAAAGAAAGAAAAGAAAAAGGAATTCCAAACCCCAAGGACAAAGAAGATAACCAAAATTTCAGAAGAGAGCCCAAGGAGAGACACTACTGAGTTCCAGCTGGGAATCCTGTTTACCAAATTCAAGCATCCTCTCTTGAGTGTCTCTAGAACCAGGTGAAATTGTCAAACACAACTTGGTAGTGTATCAAGCGTGTAGCTACCATTTTTTAAGCATCGTTTTTCAGTGACTTTTCAGAGGGTTGTAGACTTGACACCAACATGTCTTTGAAACTTTGAAGCAGTTGTGCAGGGACATTTTGAGTAAATATACAAAGATAACTCTAGTACTGCTTGTCATACACCCATGTCATCCTATATAACTCAGAAAGTAACTTAGGAGTAATTGCCATTTGAATAACCTTTAAAATCTAGAGCTCGGTAAAACTAATGTATGACACTAATGTATAGACATATTTCTTGTTTTAATACAATTTTTTAAACCCATATTTTAACTTTGGGTACTGGGAAAGAATCTTGATTTAGAAATGTATTGAGTCACACTATAACATTTCATATAATAAAGGCATAGCTTGCATAATACTCTTTCGCTACAGGAACTCTGTTCACTTCAAATTGCTTGATAGTAACTAATTGTGCAGAACTGAGTGTTAAAGGCAAAATAAACAATTCAATTATGCAATGGCTGTTTAGGCCTTGTCATCCATATAGGATCTCATAGGCAGTAACTGGTCGATAATTTCATAACTTTATAATTATGTCCCATACATCTCAATCTCAAAGAAAGAATAAGACCACTTCCATCAAGGTGGTAGCATTTATTAAGTACATACTAAGTGCCAAGCACTGTATTAAGTAAGCACTTTATGTATATTACTGTATTTAAATCCTGGCTGGGCACAGTGGCCCATGCTTGTAATCCCAGCACTTTGGAAGAGCTAGATAGGAGGATTGCTTGAGCCCAAGAGTTTGAGACCAGTCCAGGCAACATAGTGAGACCTTGTCTCTACAAAAAACTTAAAAATTTAGCCAAGTATGGTGATGCATATCTGTAGTTCCATCTACTTGGAAGGCTGAAGTGGGAGGATCACTTGAGCCCAGGAGGTCAAGGCTGCGGTGAACTGTGACCATGCCATTGAACTCCAGCTGGGTGATGAGTGAGATCTCAATAATAAATAAATAAATAATAAATCTGACAACAAACTTTGAGATAGATACTATAATTTTACAGTTGAGAAAACTTAGGCACAAAGAGGTTAATCACTTTGTTCCCATACTACTAGCTTCTAAGTTGCAGAAATTTTTTTAGTTCAAAAATTATCTTACTACACCAAGCTAATTTCTGTCTTAGAATTAAAATAAACATAATGATTGACATGTTAGCTTAAAAATGCCAGGTGCATTCCATGTATTTATGTGTTTGTGTGTGTGTGTATACATCGCTCTATATATAGAGAGAAAGAAATATATGTATACACACACACACACATACATTTTTAGGCTATGTAGGCTACATAAAAGCAAACACATGACAATTATACAGAAAAGCCCGAGTTAACATTGAGAGAGGAGACTAAGAAAACCTTATAGGCAGACAGGGTGGTCTGGTAATAAGCTTCTTGCAAGCCCCTCTGACTAGAGCAAAAACATTCACTTTCTGGAATTCAAAAACACATGATATCTCCAGCTGATTGGTGCTGAGTTTCAACCAATTAGCTCTCTACTGGGTCTCTACCTCTAGCTGATTGGTGTTTAGTACTAACCAATCAGCTCATCTAGCACCAACCAATCCACTCACTAATAGCCAATCAGCTTGCTCCTAGGTCTACATAAAGCTGTTTTCAGCCCTAGACCAGCAACACTCTTTCAGGTCCCCTCAAATTGTGGGAGCTTGGCCATTGCTTTACTAGACTGGTGTGGCCATGTGCTCTTTGAGCTATGGCATGGCCATGTTTACTGGCTTTGGTCCCCTTTCCTACTTTGGGGAGGTGAATCTTCTCTCTCTCTCTCTCTCTCTCTCTCTCTCTCTAATTTACTTTTAAATAAACTATTTTTTCTAATCTAAAAGAAAATTGTGGGAGCTTTTCTGTCTTCTTAATAAACTCCTGCTTTCTCACTCTCCGGTTGTCTGTGTCCCTCATTTAGTTATCTGTGACCCTCATTCTCCTTGGGTGTAAGACAAGAACCTGGACTGGAAGGGCTGCTGGAGATTGCAGACTTGAAGATCACCTGACTTAAATACTGCCAGAGGTGAAGAGCTGCACAGCTGGAGGCTTGGCTTGCCATCTGAGCAGGCAGAGCTGAAAGTGAAACTGATTACCTGATGGCAGAGCTGCCAGCAGAGTAGAGCTGAAAGAGAAACTGACTATGAAGAAAACCAACCACGGAGCAGAGCCAACACTTCTCGGGGCCTGGCCTGCTGGCCCATCAAGCCAATGGAGCTGCAACACTCTCAGGAGACCCACACCTGCTGGCGTCCCCGAGTCCTCAGGTGCTGTCATGTCATGTTCCCATCTGGATCCCATCACTTCCTGGGCACTGTGTTGATCATGGCTGACAGTACAACTCCAGGAACTGCAATGCCCAGCACTCCAGCCGGCCAGATGAAAAATTGTATCACTATCATAGAAGATAGACAGTTAACGTAGTAATAAGACTTAGCACCACTGAGGCATGGAAGAGACAGAAGTAAACAAAATAGACATAGGTCTTGCCTTGTAGAACTTATCTTTTTTGGCATCAGAGCAAAACAGTGCCAGAAAAAGAAAAAAAAAATCAAAGAGGATTCAAACTTAAAGAAGCCAAAGTCAATCTCTTTAGTCAAATCTACCTGAGAATGTCACTAAGTTAGTTAACCAAGGGTTGGACTGGATGTTAGCATTAGGACCAGGCCTCACTTATAGTTATACCTAAGTAAAGTGTGTGGAGGTTTAATTCCATAGCCATGTCTCCATGGTTTGACTAAGATTTGGCAATGATTCATTCTGATACTTTTATAGATTGGTGCTTAAACCTGGATGCAATGAAAATCTTAGGATTCTGGTACACAGAATGAGCACACTGGATTAGAAACATCACTTACATAGTACAGTAGCATCCTGGCAAGAATCAATTTCTTCTAGAGGCTAAAGAACCAATAAAGAATAGATACAAATGTAGACACACATGTAACAAAATGAAAAATGCATAGACATATGAACACATTTAGTTGGTTTATGGGCAAAGAATAATTTCCAATTTGTACAGAGACAACACAGTCTAAGTGTCCTCAAAGTCTATGATTTTTGAAAATTTATAGCCCTCTGTGAGATTTCTGTTGGATCCTATTTTAAACCTTATGGACTTTTTGACCTCTCTCTGTGATATACTGTTGCCCATAGAACTGAGCTACTGGAATAACATTAAATAACACAGTAACTTTTCCTATCCATCTCAATAATATGGTTGCTTTCAAATCCAATTGTCAGCACCTAAATGTCAGCTGTTAAACGCTTCACTCTTGATCATTGTAATCACTGTTAATAATTTCTTTCGGCATAAAAAAAAAGGAAAGAGATAATGACTTGCCAGGTCCTGATATTCAATGACAGAAAAAAGTGTGTAAAGTTATATGAATATTCACAAGTTTTAGTTTGACTAAGTGGCATATTTTACATTTTGTAAGTGGGTTAAAATATACTCTTTTAAGGAATATACTTGGTGTTCTGGGTCCGAAGAGATTTTGAAAAAATTGTGATAGCAGTTTGAATTAATGAACACATATATTATAAATTATTCTTCTTATTAGTATATTTGGCTTTAAAATGTGAGTCCTAAACTCAAAGGAGTTCATCAATAAAAAGTAGTCCATGTTTGCTTTTGATTCAAGTGGGACTCAGTGTTTAATTTTATTGGAGATTTAACCAACAGCATTGCCAAATTATTTTAAGTCCTTACTAAATTTAGTCAGTGATTTGGTGGCTAGCAGACAAATTAAAACTTAAAATACTGCCCCTGTGGCTCATCAAAGACAAAACTAGTGGGAACTGATTAACCTGGGATCTAGACGAAAAAAAAAAAAAAAAAGAAATACCAAAAAACAAAAAACAAAAAGAGAATGGTGGAGATGAATATGAAAATATAGTGAGACTAAAAGAGAGACAAATGATGCCAACCCTACCCCAAAAGATGAAACTTTTCAATGGTATTGAAAAACAGGTCACATTGTCAACAGGAAAACTAAATATTAAAAATATGCCAATTATCTATAAAATTAACCCCTTGTATTATGATTTCTTTAGGTGTCTTGTCGGTCTCCCTATTAGATGCTAGGCAAAACCATGTCTTCTTCATCTTTGTATCTTGAGTGTTTAATCATCTATAAGAGCTCAATAGGTGTTAGTTTGATGAATGAATAACTTGGTGATTTGGTCTTTCACCCTATGTCTTTCACACTATTCAGAGAGTGGTGAGAAAATATTGGAGCATGTCCCTTTAAGTTGTAGATCAACTATCAGCCAGTCAGCCCACACCAAAGACAGCTTCCTCCTAGTACTCCAACTGTCAGTTTTCACAAGAACTCTTTGAAAGATGTCTGAGAGAACAACCCTGAGAGGTTTGCTTTTATTGGTGGACAATATCATAAAGGAAGGGTTGTGGGAGAATTCATTTTAAAACAGGTAGACAATATATCCAATACTGGTTTGGAGAAATATGTTTTTAAAAAAAAGTCATTCACTTACACAGTCATTTTTCATACGTTATCCCGTGATGTAAAAATAATAAAAGTCACCACTAATGGGGAGTTTAGTGTGCTGCAGGCACTAAGTTAATAGCTTAATATACCTTATCTCACTGAATCCTTCCAATAGCCCTATTATTTAGAAGAAAGAAATTTATTGATCATTGTCCATTTGGCTGGATCTTACATACAAAGATCCTGGTATCCAACATCTTGTCTCTTCATGATCCCCAGCAAAAGTTTTTAAAACTCATGTAAAGCAGTTTTAAACAAATGCAGGTCAGATATATCTGCAAGGGCAGGAATGGGCCCAGAATGTATAGAAAAAAAATCGCAGTTGCGGACAAACTGGGATCAATAATTGAATTAATAGCAGAAGATATCAAGTTTGATTAAGATATATTATGAAAAAAAGCTAAAAGTAAGAGTGAGGACTGGTCAGTTCAGAGCTAATTGGGAATGAACAAAGATGAACTGGGCAAAACTCCTCGAATCATGGGCTGCTCTGGTGGAGTTCTTGCTAAAGGCCTTTGACTGTACCCCCAGATGCACTTTCTTGAATATTAGAAAGAAACCACCCCATGAGAGAGGTAGATGATGTCTTCTTCCCTAATGGCTTAGAAGGTGAATTAAAAACACTGCCCCAGATACAAATGGAAAAATCATTACAGTTATTTCTATCACTTCAATCAATGAAATATGGAAACAGCATCAGAGTTCCTACTCAAACAGTAAACTCTGAGAAACATAACATGAGAGAGGAAAGGTTCATTACAAATTTCTTTCATGCCCACCAATTTATTTTCATTATGCCCACTCTCAATTTCATTTAGAGGGCAAAAAAAGAAAAAAAATTAATTCAGCAGATTGAATGTGGTACCAACACAGAATCCAGTTCTTGGACAATCAAAGGTCTACAGAGTGGTAATGTTTTTAACCTTCTGGAAAGTGGCCTAGGCTTTCCAAATATATACCTCACATCTGGCTTCCTGAACACCAACACTAATAGAGTTTTCTTGGATGGATAAATAAATCTTTCAATGAGTGAACCCTAGAGACGGCTAAATAACAAGAGGGCTGCTCTAACAAAAGAGCCTTGAAATACAGTTAACATAGGAATGAAGTGATGTAGGGCGCAGCACACCTGGGCTAGCAACACCAGGAGTAGGGAGCTCTGAGTTGGGAGTGCAGAAAGTACCCTGTAAAGATAAAAGAAATACAACATGATAAGGAAAGGGTGAGCCTACATTAAAACAATAGAGACTGGTGGTATCTCAATGTGGTTTTGATTTGCATTTCTCTGATGATGAGTGAGGCTGAGCACTTTTTCATGTGTCTGTTGGCTGCCCGTATATCTTCTTTTGAGAAGTGTCTATTCATGTCTTTTGACCACTTTTTAATGGGGCTGTTTGTTTTTTTCCTTTTGGCGCATTTGAATTCCTTGTAGATCCTAGATGTTAAGCCTTTGTCAGATATACAGTTGGCAAATATTTTTTTCCCATTCTGTGGGCTGTCTTCCTGGTCTCTTGATTGTTTCTTCTGCTTTGCAGAAGCTCGTTAGTTTGATGAGGTCCCACTTGTCTATCTTATTTCTTAAGGTATTGATTGGCCTTTAGGGTTCTGAATAGGAATTGGTTGCCAGTTCCAATTTCCATAAGGGTGTCTCCCGCATTTTCTAAGATTCTTATAGTTTGAAGTTTTACGTTTGGGTCTTTGATCCATTTAGAGTTAACTTTTGTGTATGGTGATAGGTAGGGATCCTGTTTCAATCTTCTGCATGTGGTCAGCCAGTTTTCCCAGTACCATTTACTGAATAGGTTCTTCTCTCCCCAGTAGTGGGTGGTGGAGGCTTTGTTCATTAATAAAACAAACAACAACAGATGCTGGCGAGGATGCGGAGTAAAGGAATGCTTCTACACTGCTGGTGGGAATGCAAACTAGTGGAACCTCTCTGGAAGACAGTGTGGCAATTTCTGAAAGAACTAGAAAATGACCTTCCATATGCCACAGCAATTCTCCTATTGGGAATATACCTGGAGGAACTCAAATCATTCTACAAAAAAGATACCAGCACACGTATGTTTGTTGCAACTCTATTCACAATAGCAAAAACATGGAACCAACCATGTTGCCCATCGAAGCTGGACTGGATGAAAAAAATGTGGTACATATACACAATGGAATATTATGCAGCCATAAAGAAAGACAAACATATGGACTTTGCAGCAACTTGGATGGTTGGAGTCAATTGTACTCAGTGATCTATCACAGAAACAAAGACCAGAGTATCATATGTTCTCACTCATAAGCAGACCTTGAACAATTATAATACTATAAGAGAGGGATAGGCCGTAGTGGGAAACTGTCAGGGGAGGGGGATGGGATTGGCAGTTGAGGGAAACTGCTAGGGGAGGGAGGGGCACACCTCATCAACAAGGGTACCTGAATAATCAACGTTTGTATACCTAACCCTGAATTGTACCCCACATCTTTATAATAAAAAAAGAAGGAAAAACAAAACAAAACAAAACAATAGAGACTGATCAAACAAGAGAAGGAGGACTAGAACTAATCTT
>CAUYQG010268935.1:0-22688 GCA_963574415.1 Tarsius wallacei
CTGGTACAACACAAACTTCTCCTGTTCGATGCCACTAGTCTAGCAACCAAACATCATGCACAACACCTTGGTGACAGCAGCACACTGTGCCCACTCCCACCACAGCCCTGCTCATTTGTGTATGATATTTGGAGCATCTGGAGGCGTGTGAATAGTATTGGGATGAGGAGGGGGAGGAAACAGCATGAGTGCCTGGCTGGGAGGAGGTCAGCTGAAGTTGTGCAGGGCAAGCCTGAACATATCATTGGTGCAAACCCAAGCTCTGCTGATGTTCTTTATTAGGAACATCTGGTGGAACCTCATGATGGAATCTTCATCGGCCTTAAGTTGATGCAGCTATCTGGCATGGGCTGATGGTCCTGTGCTGTGATGCTGTGTTGTGTTTTCTGAAATGGAAGGCTAGATGACTTCTCCACAATAGCTTTCCCCTGGAACTGCTCCTCTTTCCACGTAAGGCATGACGCATCAATGTAAATTGCACCTAGTTGAGTTCTATCATTATCAAGTAACAGGTAGTCATGTCGAATGAAGCTGGAGCCAGTCTGCTCCCACATTGGCTTGTCTCCCATTCCGGAGTGTCACTTGGCCTTGTTGAGACCTGAGGGACTGGCATGATGGCAGCAGTGGTGGTGGCATCCCAGCATGATCCCTGCTTCCCCAAATATTTTCTAGTCACTTCTTCACAATGTACTACTGCCCCCAGTCCAGACCTCTTTTTCCCTTGTCTTTATGTCTCCATAATTTATTGTTCTTTGTTAAAGTAGTATATTATCTCTCAGGGTTATGTGCTTCATTGGGCCTTCATTTCTGATATATGAAGCCTTCCTCCATGTACACATAATAATATTAATACAAAATAAAACGTGTATGTTTTTCTCCTGTTAATTTGGTTTTTGTCAGTTAATTCTCTGGCCTGGCCACAAAACCTAAGAGGGTAGAAGAAAAGTTGTTTCTCCCCTACACATTTAACAAAGCAATTCTATTAACACACATAATGATAATGCTATATAATTGTGTTATTCTTCAGATAATTGTGGGATCTATAAAAAAGAACATATTAGGGCACCCTGTGAGTGGGGTGGTCTGGGACACAAGGCAGGAAACACTATTTGAAAGTTTGTCTTCTTGCCATCCTGGTCAGGGTACATCACTGAAGGTAGCATCCAGTGTTGACATCCAAGGTCTTCCAAGAAGATCCAGCCCATCCTCTGCTGAAGGCTTCCACTGGCGTGGTCCCCTGAAATTCACATACAGACCCTCAGGACACCCCTGGATCCAAGGTTACAGCAAACAGTTGTGCACTGGTGTGTGGCTGAGTGGCTGGCCAGACTTAGGTAGTTGTAACAAGGAACATATTGAATGCATTTTTAGCCTCAAAGGGGTTAAAGTTATTATTGTAAGGATGAGAGGAGGGAAGGTGTGTGTGGGAGAGTGGGGACGATATGAGAATGGAATCTTCATTTTCCATGAAAAAGCCTCTGAATGCAGTGTTTAAAGCTGCAAGAGCATAGGCCAGGCTTGGTGGTTCAGCCCATAATCCCAGCACTTTGGGAGACCAAGGCGAGATGATTGCCTGAGCCCACGGGTTCGAGACCAGCCTGGGCAACTTGGCAAGACCTCGTCTCTACAATAAATCAAAAATTAGCTGAGTGTGGTAGTGCGTGCCTATAGTTCCGGCTACTTGGAAGGCTGAAGCAGAAGGATCACCGGAGCCCAGCAGGTCAATGCTGGGATGGCTGTGAGCTGCACTCTAGCCCTGGGCAACAGAGTGAGACTCCAACTCAAAAAAAAACCCACAAAAAACTGAGAGCACATAAAAAACAGTGTCAGTATATAATGTTTCAAAGTGACAGTAAACAGAAAGCAGCAAACAGAACCCAAATTAGTTTGTTCTGGGGAACTGAAATTGGGATGGGGGAGATGGAAGCAAAGAAACATTCTGTTGCTGTTGTTACACATTTTGAGTACCTCCAACTTTTAAAATTGCATGCCTGCATGTTTTGTTTAAAAGATGTATATTTTTTTACAGAAAAAATTTAAAGCAAAGCAAAATAAACCAAAATGGAAGGATAGAATATGAAATAAGATCTCTGCTGCTTTGCAGGCTGTGCGTGGCTGTGCTGGGCTGGAAGAGGGAAGAGGGATCCTGGGAAGAAGATGGTCCCGAAAAAAAAGGAGGGTCCTGGGAGCAGGAGGATCCTGAGAGAGAGGAGGTCCCAGAAAGTGGAGAATCCTAGGAGAAAGGAGTCCTCCAAAGAGGAGGATCCAGGGAAGAAGGGGGTCCCAGTAAGGGGAGGATCCTTGGAGAGATGAGGTCCAGAAAGAGGAGAATCTTGGGAAGAGAAGGATCCTGGGAAGAGAAGGAGGATCCTGGGAAGACAGGGATTCTGGAAAGAGGAGGAAAATCCTGGGAAGAGGAGGGGGACTCTGGGAAGAAATGGAGAATTCTGGAAAGAAAATCCTAGGAAGAGGAGGATCATGGGGAGAGGAAGAGGATTCTAGGAAGAGGATTCTGGGAGAGGAAGAAACAGACCTGGAAAGAGGGATCTTGGGAAGAGGAGGATTCTGGGAAGAAGGATCTCAGGAAGAGGAGGATCCTGGGAAAAGAAGATCTTGGAAAAAGGAAGATCCTGGGAAGAGGAGGGTTCTGGGAAGAAAAGGAGGATTCTGGAAAAAATGCAGATCCTGGAAAGAAGAGGATCCTGGGATAAGGAGTGTCCTGGAAAGAGGAGGATCCTGGAATGAGACAGATCCCAGGAAGACAAGGGTGGGAAGGAAGGATTTTGTCAGATAAAATAGAGTCTATGGGGACATGGGTTTCCAAACAGTCTTTTAACTCTGGTGCCATCTCCAGGCCTTTGATGCTGACTGCCCAGAGCAGGGCACTGAGAGGGAGCTGCCCTCCTGTCAGGCGGAGGGGATCCTGTGGGGAACCGATCCCCCCCTCAGAAGCAGGAAGGAGCCCTCCACACAAAGGAGAGAAAAGGAGAGGGAGGGGGAGCCTGGGAGACCAGCCTCATTCCAGCGGAATTCAGAGGCTGAGGTGGGAAGAGCAAGGAATCAGAGTAAGAATAAGAATAGCTGTCAGGGCAGCCGGCCTCAGTGTTGGCAGACCCTGCTTGGTCTGGCTCTCGCCACAGCTGGGGAAGGGAGCGGGGCAGAACTGTGACAACCCATTTACTGTTGCACAGGTGTGACTTTAATTAAGCTACAGTTACAGGCCAGACACCGGCCCAGACATTCCGCAGGTATCACCTTGTCGATGTAGGGCTGCCAGGCTCAGCACATAGAAACTCAGGGCTTATGGACACCAAAAGCATTATCTGTTGTTTATCTGAAATCCAAATGGGGCCAACATCCTGTATTTCATTAGCAACCTTATACTGAACCCTCACAACAACCAACAGTTGTCATTATCATCCCATTTCTAGATGGAGATTCTGAGCCTCAGAGAAGTTAAGTGACTTACTCAAAGCCACATAGCGAGTGGCAAGTTGGCACTGTTCACTACTATCATCTCCTTTAAGGAACCCCCATTATCTAATTTCAGGAGAACTCAACAGTATATTTCTAACTGCTGAGTCACTGAGAACCTGCCAGTCACCAAATGCATTTGCTAAGCACTTTGCAGTTTCCTGCGAACCCATTTGGAATATCACTATGCAGATGAAGAAACTGAAGCACAGGGAGTTTAGTCCACTTGGTCAAACTCGTGGGTGTGGTCTCCAGGCCAGGTCTCTGAAGAGCTTCCTGTTGTGTGCCAGCCAACACGGCATCCCAGTTCCCTTTCAGCACTGCCTGCTGCCTGTCCAGGGAGAGGTGGCCAGAGCATGGGGGGTGGGGTGCCTTGACCCCGTGGCTTTTATTAGCAAGCAGTTCCCAGATGTCCGGGTGCCATGTGGATAGGTGGAGATGCCGAAATCTCACCATGGGGGAAACAGCCTGTGGAACTCTGAGTGTTATGTGCTCCCATTGGTGGAAAAATGGAAAGGCGGTTAGGGAACTGCTTGTGCCCAGAACCTTCCGAAATGACGTACAGGGAGCCATCCCAGTGGCTGAACCCAAGGTGGGAAGAGGCTTGCATTTTTGCTGTACATCAGGTGAGTGTGCTTCAGAAACACATTGTATGGCTGGGCACAGTGGCTCACGCCTGCAATCCTGGTGCTTTGGGAGGCCGAGGCAAAAGGATTGCTTGAGGACAAGACCAGCCTGGGCAACATAGCAAAACCCTGTCTCTACAAAACATTTTTTAAAAATTAGCTGGGTGTGATGGAGCATGCCTGTAGCCCCAGCTACAAGGGAGACTGATGTGGAAGGATTAATTGAGGCCAGGAGTTGGGGCCTGCAGTGAGCTATGAGCATATCACTGCACTCCAGCCTGGGTGACCGAGCAAGATCCTGTATTCAAAAGAGAAAAGAAAAAAAAAACACATGGTCTAAAGCAGTGGTT
Organism: Tarsius wallacei; assembly: GCA_963574415.1. Lineage (NCBI taxonomy): Eukaryota > Metazoa > Chordata > Mammalia > Primates > Tarsiidae > Tarsius > Tarsius wallacei. The sequence goes on from CAUYQG010268935.1 coordinate 4,451, forward strand.
GGCAAACCACAGTCTGCAGGCCAAAAGCCACTGGCTATGTGTTTTTATAAATAAAGTTTTATTTGGACCCAGCCAGCCCATTTACAGTGCACTGATAGTGACTGCTTTCGTGCGTGACTTCTCTGGCCCTTTACAGAAAAAGTTTTGTGACACCAGCTCCACATCTTTTTTGTACTGTCTGGAAATTTTCTATGAATATATTACTCTTGTTTTTGTAGAGATGAGGTCTCCCTATGTTGCCTGGGCCAGCCTTGATCCTCCCACCTCGGCCTCCCAAAGTGCTCTATATTATTTTTTCTTGAGGGAAAAAAATAAGATTTGAGGGAAAAGATTTTCATTTACGTTGACTTTATTTCCACAGCTGGTTAATAAGACACCTTTCTTCGTCTTGGTGGCTCAGGTGGGCCCCTTGAAGGTGGAGGTGGCCACGGAAGACCCTTTCCTGCCTCTTCTCCCACCATCTGAGCGCCCGGAGGGACGGACGTCGACACCGTGAGGACCCTCCCCGAGAATTTCTCTGGGGACCTAAACCGATGTGTGCATTCATCGGATGAACTCGAACCAGAGAACTAGCGGGGCTTCACACTGCCAGGATGGCACCTCTGGGCTGAATCTGTGCAGTGTTGGTCTCCAAGACCTCCTGGCAGGTATGTGCACCCGTTTCCCGTGGCTGACACCAACTACCACAAACTTAGTGGCTCAGAACAACACACATTTATTTTGGGATAGTCCCAGAGGTCCGGAGTGCAAAATAAGCCTTGAGGCACTAACTCCAGGTGTAGGTGGGACAAGGTCTCTCCCAGAGGCACTAGAGCAGGGGTCCCCAAGCCCTGGGCCGCTGAGCGGGACTGGGCCTCACAGCAGGAGGTGAGCGGTGGTGCCTGAGGGAAGCTTCATCTGCATTTACAGCCGCAGCTCTCCGACGCTTGCAAGACCGCCTGAGCTCCGCCTCCTGTCTGATTAGCTTAGGAGCCCTATTGTGAACTGCGCATGCTTGCGCAGGATCTAGGTTGCAGCTCCTTGGGAGAATCTAACGCCTGGTGGTCTGAGGCGGCGGCGGTGCTAGCGCTGGGGAGTGGCTGCAAATACAGATCAGCGAGAGCAGGAGGTTGGACTGCCCAGAGACCATCACACGTCAGTTGCTTGCAGACTCTTGTCAAAACCCTGTCCGTGAGCTGCAAGCGAGTGGATGGACTGCGGTTGTACAGCTGCATCTGGTGATGATTCAGGCTTTAAGTCGGTATCGACACTCATTTTAGTCCACGCATGGCCCGCCCCTTATTTTATTTACCACTTCCTCTTTTTTTACGGTGACCTGTAGAATTGTTTCATCACATGTGACAATGTAATAATCCTAGAAATAAAGAGCACAATAAAATATAAAGTGCACAAGGGTCATGCACTTGAATCATCCCGAAACCATCTCCCCTAACCCCCCTGTTTGTGGAAAAATTGTCTTCCACGAAACCCAATCCTGATGCCAAAAAGTCGGAGACTGCTATTCTAGAGAATTCATCTCCTTGCCTGTTCTAGCATTGGGAGGCCCCAACATGCCTCGGTGTGTGGCCCATTCCTCGGCCTTCAAAGCCAGCAGCATGGCATCTTCCAAATCCACCCCCCACTCCCATTTCTCTGTCTTTCTGTCTCTCTGTGTCTCTCTCCCTCTTTTCTATCTCTGTCTCTCTCCCTCTCTCTCTATCTCCCCCTCTGTCTCTCTTTATCTCCCCTCTCTGTCTCTCTCTCTGTCTCTGTCTTATCTGTCTCTCTGTCTCCACTCACCATCTCTGTCTCTCTCTGTTTCCCCTCTCTGTCTCTCTGTCTTCCCCACCTCTCTCTCCTTCTCTCTCTCTGTGTGTATCTCTCTGTCTCTAACTCCCACCGACCCATCTCTGTCACTGACTTTCCTGCCTCCCTTTTATTTATTTATGTTTTTTTTTTTGAGTAGGAGTCTCACTCTGTCGCCCAGACTGGAGTGCAGTGGCCACTCCTGGCCACCGCAGCCTCAACCCGCTGGGCTCCGGCGATCCTTCCCCCTCAGCCTTCCAAGTAGCTGGAACTATAGGCGCGTGCTACCACACCCAGCTAATTTTTTTATTTATTGTAGAGATGAGGTCTCGACAAGTTGCCCAGGTGGGTCTCAAATCCACGGGCTCAGGCATTTCACTCACCTCAGCCTCCCAAGGCGCGGGATTACAGACTGAGCCACCGAGCCCGGCTCTGCCTCCCCTTTATAAGGACCGTTATGATTAGATGGAGTCCACCCAAACAACCCAGGACAACCTCCCCACCTCAAGACTCTTATCACATCTGCAGAGCCCTTTAGCCATGTATGGTGACACATTCATGGGTCCCAAGGAGCAGACTGTGGACGCCTTTCAGGGCCGTTATTCTGCCCGCCACAGTGTGTTGAGAGGGTCTCCTTCCTGGCTTTATGTTTTCACTGCATCCTTACTCTTGTTTTACTGTTTTCTTTTTCTCCAGGCTTCTCATTTATGTTTCCTTTTTACATTTTATGTATCCTGCTAGTCTTTTAAAATTCTCTTAAAGGGAAAGTTAAAAATAAGTTGATATATGTGTTTTAAACCTGGCAGGTGCTCATTGAACGGACTGTCCGACCGCACACATGCCCAAGCTTGGTTCTGGGACCATGGCGGTCAGTTTGACGAACGCGACTTCATTCCTGCACCCAGGGGTGCGGTGTTGCCTGAGTAACCTGCCTGCCAGCAAGTGGTCCCATGGGGGCTGAGGCATGCAGCCTCCAGGAGGGCTGCGGGAGGGCTGGAGGTACGGGGCCTCCCTAGGGGGTGGGTTTTCAGGGTAGAGTAGCAAAATGAGAAGGAGGCAGCCCCCGAAGACCTCGCCTCTCTTCCCAGGGTGGCGTGCCTTCGGTAAATGTCCCCATCAGTAGCTGTTGATTGACAGCTCTGATCCCCCCAGCAGACTAGGGATGAATGGGGTTGTGAGACCTTCAAGGCAGTAGCAGCTCTGGGAGAGGCTGGCCTGGTTCTGGCCCCTACTCTGTCACCTCCTAGCTGTGTGACCTATGACCCCAGTCTCAGTCAGTCTCCGCGGGCCTCTGTTTGTTTGTAGAATGAGGGTGCTCACAGTACCCCCTTCACCAGGTTGAGAGGACGAAACATGATGGTGCCCGCAGGGCACTGAGAGCTCACGCAGGGACACAGTACCCGCAGGTGGTTGCAGGGTCTGTGAGGCCCTGTGCAGTATCAAAATCTGTAAAAAAAGAAAAGTATTAAGAATTTCAAGGCGGGGCACAGTGGCTCACACCTGCAATCTCAGCACTTTGGGAGGCAGAGGTGAGAGGATTGCCTGAGCCCAGGAGTTCAAGACCAGCCTGGCCAACATGGTGAGACCTTGTCTCTACAATAAATCACAAAATTTTTTGGAAGGCTGAGGTGGAAGGATTGCCCAAACCTAGCAGGTCGAGGCTGTGGAGGCTGTGAACGTGACTGCACTCCAGTCTGGGCGACAGAGGGAGACTAAATAATTTTTAAAAATTTAAAAACGAATTTCAAGACATCCACCGCAGATCATTAAACCAAGCATGTTTTGTCCTCTCAACCCAGGTCATATCTGTTTCATCCTCTCAACCCAGGTCACATCTCCATGAAACCAGAAATAAGGAATAATACACACAGAGGTGTGGAAGGGGATGCCCAGGCCCTGGCGCTGGGTCTTCCAGGGAGGCAGGGAGACCGTGACCAGCTGGGGCCTTGAAGGGGACAGAGCCAAAGGTGGCAGGAAGGGAGGAGGTGGAAATGGGCAAGTTCAGGCTGGGTTCCGGAGGGGGTGCGGGTGAGGATGCCACCTGCCTGTTGGGGTGCTGGCAGGATGAAACGAGGTGGTGGCCGGCACAGGAAGCCCAGGTGGAGGCAGCCCCCGCCTGTGTCATCACTTCTGCTGTGGGCGTCGCCTCCGATGTGTCCTGGCTCTGGGATCACCCACAGGTGCAGAGCTGACCGTCATCTTGCATCCCAGCCAGGAGTCTGGGGGTGCCCACCAGACATTGACTTTAGAGACCGGGACCCCCAAATCTGCAAATCCCACTAGGCCTCTACACAGGAGGCAGAGCCCGTTGGAGACACCTGACTGGGAAGTGACGGGTGGTAGGCCAGTGTGCCAGTGAGAAACATCACCAGGCGTCGGTCTCAGCACACCAAGGAGGCAGGGCGGGGCCCTACGAATTGCCAGCAGAGCAAAAAATAAATATTGCTGTGAAGTCTAAAGAACGGGGCTTTGTTTTATTTACTTTTATCCAGAGCAGAACATGTTCAACGTAAACGCGCCTTCCTGACCACCGCCAAGCGGGTGGCGTTTTCCCACACATGGCCCAGAGGGGGAGGGGTGCATGTGTGTGGCTCCGTCTGCTTCTGGAAGGGCTGGCTTCCAGAGAGGGCGCTGGCAGGGGCTGGCAGCCGTGGGGGATCAGGTTTGCGAGCTGAGATGGGTTTTTGAACTCTTAAATCCCCAGATGGGGGAGGAGGGGGAGAGAAAGGAGCTCCAGGGATCTGAGAGGTCAAGGGTTTGAATGTCAAATAAAAATGAGGCAGCAAAAGGCAGGGACACACAGGATTAGTACAATAAACTGTCAAAGTCTTTTGTTCACTCATCCGACAAATATTGGAACAAGTTGCTACTCAGGGGACGGTCCCAGAAAGCAGGTCCTTTGGGGGACATGAGAATGCACTCCCCAGGAACACTGGCGACCGCGTCGCTCCCCGGGAACCCTAGCAACTGCTGAGTCAGAGGCTGAAAATGGGAGCCTGCGCGTGCTGCTGTCTGTCACACATGGTTTTGGCTGGCACTTTTCAAAAAAATATGTCACTTGCCAAAATCAATATACAAAGAGGTTTTGATGCACTGAAGATTCAGGAGCACTGGTTTGTATTCCCAAGGGGCAGCGTGAGCCGGAGCTGAGAGGTGGCTCCCTGCGGACCAGAAGTTCTCAGCTAGGGGTGATTTCACCCTTCAAGAGACATCTGACAATATCTGGAGACGTGTTCAGTTGTCTCAGCTGGCATGTGGCTAAAGCCTCCAATTCACAGGTCAGTCCCTCAGGACAATGAACATCCAGCCTCCCAGGTTGACGGCGCCAAGGTTGGGAAGCCCTGCAGTAGACAGTTGGGCATGCACCAGTTTGCCACAGTACCCACCACCCCCTAATGTCTCGCAGACAGTAAAGCCAAGTGTGAGTTGCCCTTTGTCATCTTACACAGGGTTCCTTCTTTAATGTTCATGACTGTGTGGCCCCCAAGGGACCCTATCATAACAGGGGGCTCCAGCCAGCCCCCACGCACATCCAGTCATTCCTCACACCACAGGAGGGGATCTTTCTAGATCTTAAATCTTATTCTGTTACTCCCTGGCTCAAAATCGTCCTCCCTCAGGATGGAAGCCATGCCCCTTAGGCCAGTAGAAAGGGATCTTCCCCATCTGGTCACTGTCCACCTGTCCTGGTCTCTCCTCTGCCCCAGAGATGTGTGCTTCGCCAAACTGAAATATTAGCCCGGACCTCTGAGCTTCCAGACATGCTATTCCCTGGGACAAAAATTACCTTTCACTTTCCAGCTGGGTGAATGCACTCGGAAGACTTCCTGACTGCTCCCTGGGTCTCCCGGGGCTCACCTCATTCATGGTACTCGTGACATTGTGCGCTGTTTGTTGACAGTGCTCTCTCCTTCCAGAACATCTTGAGTTCCAGGACCCAGGTAGGGAACACAGATCATTGACGTGGGATGTGTTTGGAGAGGGCAGCAATATTCTGTTCCAGCCAACCGTTGCTGTTCCTGTATTTCATTATAAATAATTTCTGATCCAACTCCTGGCTCCATGCACAGCAGTGAGCAAAACAACCCCCCGACCCTAGTTTGGGGGTGTCAGCCACTAAAAATGAATTCACTTCCCTATTTCTATCTGTCCCACATCTGAATTATACGACACATAATATTCAACAAGCATCGGAATGCTGGAACAGTGGACCCAGTATTGCCAGATCTTCTGCTTTTCCCAGAGGAGTTCTCATTTTTACATGTTGGCAAGTCCGCAACGTATTTTGCAAACACTGTGTGACATGGCCTGGGCACAGCAGGCTGGCCTGTCTGCTCCGGCTTGCGGGCCCCCTGTTTTCCACCTCTGCGGGGACCGGGTCTCTTCTCGGGCCTGGCTCACACCTGGGGCTCCACAAATGTCCAGCTGAGAGAGATTCTAGGGGAGAGAAGCTCCACAAATGTCCAGCTGAGAGAGATTCTAGGGGAGAGAAGCTAGAAAGAGAAATAATGTGAACTCAAGGTGGAACCTTTCAAGAGAAGTCAGCTGGGTTTCTTGGGGAGTTTGGAAGAAAAGGTGGAAATTCACTTTGACCAGTGGGATCAGGGAAAGATCTGGAAAGACTGGGATGGATAGTCAGTGGAGGGGCAGAGCCTGGACCTTGCCCAAGGAGACAAGCCGAGTGTGACCGAGTGTCCCCGTTCCCTTCCTGGACAGTCTCTCCCATCATCAAGATAGGTGTGGAGGGGGCATGACTGTCTGGTGAGACCATATTTCCCAGAATCCCTTGCAGCTCGGTGTGGCCCCGTGGCCAGGTCCTAGCTCATTGGACCTGACCAAAGTCATGAGGGTGGTAGATTATGAAACTGTCTCTGGTTCTTCCTTCCTCCTTGTGTCCTGGGCACAAGGCAGCTCCTTTCCGCCCCCACCGGCCTTAAACTTGCTGAGTCTGGACTCTGGGCTCAGTCAGGTAACTCACTCTGGCTCCAGGACACCAGCAGACATGATGTGTGCAGAGGAGGGCAGTGGGCTTGTGCCCTCGTGCCTTTGCTATTGCCGGAGAATATACCCAGGCTGGCATGCTGGAGGATGAGAGGCCTGGGCTCAGCCATTAGGGCCAACCGACCCTGCCGAACACCCTATATTAGCTGATGGCCAGCTGACTCCCAGAATGTGAGTGAGTCCAACCCAGGCCAGCAGGGCTTCCCCACAGACTACCCCAGATACTTGAACAGTAGAACGATATAAACTTACTGTCTACCACCAAGGGCTTGTGCATTTTTGTTTTTTGAGTTGGGGTCTCACTCTGTCACCCAGGCTGGAGTGCAGTGGCATGATCACAACTCATGGCAGCCTTGACCTACAGGGCTCAGGCGATCCTTCCACCTCAGCCTCCCGAGTATCTGGAACTACAAGTGCACACCACCCTGCACAGCTAATTTATTTTTTATTTTTTGTGGAGACGCAATCTCATCCTGTTGCCTAGGCTGGTCTTGAACTCCTGCGCTCAAGCAATTCTCCTGTCTCGGCCTCCCAAAGTGCTGGCATTACAGGCATGAGCCACCGCACCTGGCTTGTCAACTATTTTTTTAAGGTAGCAGTAGATCCCTAACACACTTCCAGAAATTAAGGAACACGTCCTCCCCTTCTTTTCCCCTTATTCCTCTGGCTGCAATGCAGATGCAGTATCAGGAGCAGAGGCAGCCACTTTAGGCTATACAATAGATACCTCCCACGGAAGATGGAAGGGAAAAGAGAGAGAAGGAGCCTGGCTTTCTGACACCATCCCCTGACCTGTGAGAGAGAAGCAGGCATCCCCCTAGCCTTAGCCATGGTTATGATGGCCCCTGACACAGCAGTCATTCAGTAACCTCACCAATAAGGTGGGTGAGTGCCAGAGACTCCCTCTCTAAGGATCGGTCATTATCAAAATGTGGCATGAACACACAGTGTGGCCCCCGTGGGATCCCATTCTAACAGGGGGCCCTGGCCAGCCACCACACATGCCCTAGACCTTGGACAAGTCCTTTGACTGACCTCTCTGATTCCCATTTTGCTTGCTGCAAAAATGGAGCCTTTGAGTCATTCTGAGGGTCGTGTCCAGCTCTGGGTTTCTAGTTCATGCTTCATCCTGTTCCCACCCCCAGTGTCCAGGAGAAAGCCACTGGGCAGTGTCCCTGTGTCCACGGGGCCCTTTTCAAGGAGCACTGGGGAGGCTCAGAACACAATTCGGGAAGTGCTGCACTGGACAGCTTCTTCCTTCTGGCATGCCTAGTCTATCATCTTCCCAGGAAGTCTGGGCAGAAGCCGTTGCCCTTAAGTTTTCTCTGCCTGGATTGGGGGGTCCTGAGGAAGATGGGGGTCCGAGGGCTTCCCCTACAGGAAATGAAGGAATGAGTGACCATTCTTTCCTTTATTCTAGGAAGGAAAGTTGTGGCATCTGCTAGGAAAACCTTGGCATGCCAAAGTCTGGGGAGGGCTTCCCACATACTTCTTATTGACAATACATCGCAGACCAATCAAGGGTCTTGCTGTCCATGGCTGGAACCCAGCATGTGCCTCGTTGACCCAAAGCAGGGTACGTGACCACCACAAGCTTGACTGCACCTAAACCATACACAGAGGGACACGTACTCGGAAACACACTGATCAGCAAGACGAGACGTGGACTGTGCCCTTGGATGTGACAGTGTCTAACTGCTGGAGAAGTTGACGGCCCTCAATCCCAGTGTCCTCAGAGACGAGCGGCCTGCAGGTTACAGGCGGGCACTGGGACCTTGAGCCACACCTGTGTAGCTCTGGACTCGGGCATCTGCTTGCCCATGGGCGAGCCCGGTTGGACTTGGAAGGTACAGGTTTGGGTGCAGGTCAGGCCAGGTCGGAGGCTGTGACTATGCCAGTCACTCGCAGCTTGCCTCTTCATGCAGGGGTTGCTGTGCTGGGCAGGATGCCGCACTGAGCTGACTCGAGCGACTGATCACAAACAGGTAGTGGTGTCTGAGGTTGGCCAGGATGTCGCCAGGGTTGGGATAGGGACTTAGAATCCCAGCCCTCTCTGTCTGTCTTCCTCTCTCCTTGTCTCTCTGTCTCTCTCTGTGTATGTTTATCTCTCTGTGTCTCTGTCTCTCTCCTCTCTCCCTCTCTCCCATCCTCTCTCTCTCTCTCCTTCCCTCCTTCTCTCCCTTTCTCTCTCCCTCTCTCTCTCTCTCCCGGTCTCTCTCTGTCTTTCTCCCCTTTTCTCTCTCTCTGTCTCTCTCTTCCTGTCTTTCTCTCTGTCACTCTCTCTGTCTCCCTCTCCCTTCCTCCCTCTCTGTATCTCTCTCTCCCTCCCTCCTTCTTTGTCTCTCTCTCCCTTTCTCTCTCCCTGTTTTTCTCTCTGTCTCTCTATCTGTTTCTCTCTCTGTCTCTGTCTTTGTCTCTCTCTTTGTCTCTCTGTTATTGTCTCGCTCTCTCTCTCTCTCTCTCTCTCTCTCCCCCCTCCCTCTCTGTCTCTCTCTCTTTCTCTCTGTCTCTCCCTCTCCCTTTCCCTCTCCCTCCCTCCATCTCTCCTTCTCTCTCTCTCCCTCTTCCCTAACTCCCTCCCCATCTCCTGGCTGTTTTTCTCCCCGTGAATGTGGAGGCGTGTGACCCTGTTTCCCTGCTGCTGTTGTAGATGACTGCCCAGCCTCTCTTGTGGATACTCATGGCCTTGTGAGGTTGTTCCTTTTGAGGGAAGAGGCAGACCCTCCAACACAAGAAATTGGGGATTGAGCTGCATCATGCTCAGCTCCTGGAGACCACTCTCAGGCCTTGCCGTGAGGTCCCTCATCTTTAAACCAGCAACAAAAGCTCTCACTTGCATTAAATCCCTCCCACACTTTGACTCTCCAAATTCTCCTGCCAGCTGGAGAAAGCTGTGTGCTCTTAGGCGCTCATGGGATTAAAGTGGGCCCATCCTGGCAGTCTCCCTTTCGATGAACACAAAGTCAATTGATTAGGTACCTTAATTACATCACAAACTCCCTCTTGCTGTGTAATGTCAATCATCGTGGGCAAGCTAACTCAGCGCATCCATGGTTCTGAGGGTCAAGACAGGAGACCTCGGAGGGGCCATCTTGAAATTCTACCTAGCACAGGACATGGTCATGCCACCAGAGAAGATATGTCTCTTTCTATCAGGAACGGAGGCCTTTCCAAGGAATCCCAGCAGATTCCCCTGGGTTCCCATGGCCAGGGTTGGGTCCCACACCTATACGTGGCAGCCAAGGAAGCTGGGAGAGTGAGCTTCCAGCATGGTTGGCCTCCACAAGCTCAGCCAGGCAGAAAGGAGGCGGAAGGGACAGGCAGCTGCCAGGGGACAGCCGTAGCATCAGCCTCCCTTGCTCAAAGCAAGGCCTTCCTCCCTCCCTCCCTCTATGTCCAACTCCCTTCCTTCAGTTTTCAGTGAGGTCTTCAGTGTCTGCCTTCCCATGCCTGCTCTTTATTTATGGAAGACCTTCCAGGAAGCACATCTGTCACTCATGAATAAGGACCTTATTGCCCACCTCCCTCAAATGTAAACAGAAAGTGCTCTGAAACGTGGGGGCTAAATTGCATCAGTTAGCCTTTGCTGCCCAGCAAATCATCCCCAACTCAGCAGCATGAAATGTTGATTCCTGAGGCTCCGTTGGTTGGCTGGGCAGTCTTCTTGTCTGGGCTGGCTTGGTGGAGGCTGGCTGGTCTAGGCTGGTCTGGCTTGCAGGTGTGGGGCCATGTCTGAGAACATTGTTTCCTGGGTGCCAAGTGATATTCACAGACGTCTGCTCTTCATCCTCTTGCGTGGAATAGAATACAGTTAAAAAGAGGCCAACACCAAGCACTCATTCACCCATCCCCGATGGACACGGCTCTTAGGGACACATGGGCTCCTCTACTCATCTGGTGGAGAGAACCAAGAACACCCATGCGTTGTCCCAGGAAATGTTCAGCTCTGATTCCAATCGCCTCCACTCTATGGAAGTCTTCCATCTGGGGCAAAATCCATTTTATACCCAAAGTTCTCACGTCTCAGCATTCCAAAGTCGCTGTTGTTGACAACTAAACTAAACTTCTCACAAAACACAACCTTATTTATCTGTCAGAGAAAAGGCATCCCTTTCAGACACCTTGACCACCTTTTCATCACAGTCTGCAGGCATCTGTCAAAATGTACTGCGTCTTATAAATATGTATAATGCCAGTTCTCATATTTTGTGCTGGGAGAGGGTATCAATGCTACAATTAATTAGTCTAATTTGCATTCAAGACTATACATAATTAATTTCTTCATTAAAAGCTTTCAACATTTCCTTGCAAAAAGTGCAAAAGATCATTGATGAGGTTTGAAGAAGCAATTAGTCATAAAATATGTCAATGCGGGGATGAGAAAACTATAATAGGACAGCCTGTGCCATTCAAAGCCAGGCCGATCCTGTGACTTGGAGACTTTTGTTTTTCATCATATCTGTTCTAGGTTGTCATTTTCAGGAAAGACAGCTCTTCTCTTGTATTCTTATTCCTTCTCCGAGAGCATGGTGTCTACAAACTCGGCTAACCAGAAATACCTGACAAGTGGCTTGTTCTTGCTTCTTCTTACAGTGCTCTGATGGCCAGACTACTGGAGAAAGTCAAGTTCACTCCCCAATAACCACTGCAATAACCACTGATACATATAAGAATGATGAAAACGGTTGGGTGCTTGCTATGTCTCAGGCACTGCTGAAGGCTTCTGATACATTATTTCATTCAATGCTCAGGAAGCAACATTCGGCAGTTGCTACTATTTCTAATCCCTGTTTAAAATGTTAGGACAGGAGTTGAAGGATTATGACCCATGAGCCAAGCCCAGCCACATTCCCCCGTTTACAAAAATGGCAGCATCGAGATGGCATCAGAGATCCTATGATCCGCAAGGCCGGAAAGTATGTATGACCCGACTTTGTATTAGTTTCCTGTCGCTGCTATGACAAATTACTACAAACGTGGTGGCTTAAAACAACACAGATGTATTATCTTTTTTTTTTTTTGAGTTGGATTCTCACTCTGTTGCCCAGACTGGAGTGCGGGTGGCCACTCCCGGCCACCACAGTCTCGACCTGCTGGGCTTCGGCGATCCTTCCGCCTCAGCCTTCCAGTAGCTGGAACTACAGGCGCGCGCTACCACACCTGGCTAATTTTTGATTTATTGTAGAGATGAAGTCTCGCCAAGTTGCCCAGGCGGGTCTCGAACCCTCAGGCTCGGACAATCCACTCACCTCAGCCTCCCAAAGGCACGGGATTACAGGCTGAGCCACCGAGCCCGGCTAGATGTATTATCTTATGGTTCTGGAGGTCAGAAACCTAAAATGGGTCTTTCTGGACTGAAGTTAAGGTGTCGTGTCAGCAGGACTGGGCTGGGTCCCCTTCTGGGGGCTCTGGGGAGAACCCATGCCCCTGCCTTTTCCAGCCTCTAGACAGTATCTGCCTTTCTTGGCCCGTGGCCCCATCCTCCATCTTCGAAGCCAGCGATGGCCGGTCAAGTGTGTGTCACACTGCCACTCTCCGACACTGCTTCTCCTGCCTCCCTTTTTCCTTCCTGAGGACCCTTGTGATGACATCGGGCCCACCCAGATGATCCCAGATGATCTCCCCTCTCAAGGCCCTTAATCGAATCCCATTTGCAAGGTCCCTTTTGTCTCATAACAAACCATATGCACAGGTTCCAAGGGCAAAGACAGAGATGCTGGGGCCTATTTTTCTGCTCACCACGAGCCCTTTGCAGAAAAGATCTGCCAACCCTTGGGCCAGGAGATTGAGACCCAGAGGAATTCTTTTAAAAAGCAAATCAGAACCATTCTGCCTCTGCTCTAAGCCCTCCAATGGCTCCCTTCTCATTCAGAGTAAAAGCCAGGTGCCGTGCGAGACCCTGGCCAGATAGCTTGGAAGTAAGTGGCAAGTAGGTCGGTAACAGGTAGGAGAGAAAGTCCTGCCTGTCCACTGCCCAAAGGGACTGTCCGATGCAAGGACCCTGGGGCTACCCCGGCCCCCAACGCCCTGCGCCTTCCTGCCCTCTTTTCCTCTTTCTCTTTCTCTCCTCTTTGCTCAATCTCCCTCATCACACTGTCTTCACTGCCCCACCTCTATGTGCCAAGCACAAGCCCAACTCAGGGCTTTTGCATGAGCGGTCCCTCAGCCTGGAGTGGTCTTCCTCCAGCTGATCCTTTCTCTCCCATCAGATAACCGCCCAGGTAGTCTGTTCTCGGAGGAGCCTTCCCTGGTAACCATCCATAAAACAGGACCTGTCTCCTTCTCCCTCATTCCTTATCTGCTCTGTCTTTCTCCTGGGGCCTACCTACTCCCAGCCGACATACTGTGCAGAGCGACCGATTTATTGTTTAGGCTCTCTGCCCGCATGAGAGTGTAAGTTCTGGGAGGACAGGAACTGGTCTGCTCTGTTCACTGCTGTCTTCCGAGTACCTAGGCAGGTGTGTTGAAGAATTCCGCACCAAAGATCCTCAGGAAAACCTGGTGATCACAGTTTTAGGGACTGAGCCCAGAGGCTTTAGGGAAAACGGTTTGGGACTGGAGAGGTAGGCACACCCAGATGAGGGTCTTGCTCCAAGTCTGGATGAGGAAGCTGGTAGTTGACAGTCTTGTCTTCCAGAAGTTTGTATCTCCTGCAGCAAACACATCTGTGAGCTTTCTGTTTGTTTTTTGAGTCAGAGTCTTGCTCTGTCACCCATGCTGGAGTGCAGTGGCACGCCCACGGTCACCGCAGCCTCGACCTGCTGGGCTCAGGTGATCCTGCTGCCTCAGCCTCCCAAGTAGCTGGGACCATAGGTGTGCACCACCATGCCTGGTTATTTTTTTTTTTAATTATTTATTGTTGAGGCAAGGTCTCACCAAGTTGCCCAGGCTGGTCTCAAATCCCTGGGCTCAGGCAATCCTCTTGCCTCAGCCTCCCAAAGCACTGGGATGCCAGGCACGAGCCACCCTGCCAGCCATGTTTGGTCTTTTGTATTGTTTAACACAGACACAGGGAATTCTGCTGGTTTCAGTTCCTGATCATCTACCTAGTGGATAGTAGGTATTTAGCAAATATTTGTTGAGTAGATAGATTAACGAATGAATGAATGAATGAATGGGTGAGTGGATAAATGATGATACAATTTACCCAAGGCCTTATGACTAGTGAGTGGAGGAACCAGGGTTTGAATTCAAGGCTGCTTGACACCTGCTTGATGCTCTTAACCAGTTCACTGGCACCAATGTCCTCACACCAGGTAGCTTCTTCGGGGGAGGAGAGGCAGGGTTTATTCTCTTTCACCTACCGCTTTACTTACCATTGGCTTCTGAGCTATTTTCTCATCAAAAGTGGTACAGGACTGGGTTTTGCCGTATAACTCATGGGCAGTCAGAAACAAGGCAAATCCTCAAAAAATGCTAAGCATTGCTGTTATTGCTGTTCGCTGATTTCTCCATTTGTTAGGCCGATGCTGCCTGGCCTAAGGGATACCATCCAGTCAGGAGAGTCCAGCCTCGCCTCTGCTTCCCTCTGTATGTCTTCTTTCCCCCTCCCTCAAATGCTTCAGTCTACGTAGCGTGTTCTGGGGGAACGTCCAAAGAAAAGACCATCCTCCTCCTCAGTCATGCAGCAAACATCTGTCCATGGTCCAAACGCCAGCCAGGAAAAGAGGACATTCAAGCACCTTTTCCTTTTCATGAGACACCCACAAGGCACTTTTCTCTCCTGGTGTCCATTTATGAGAGAAGGCTGGGTGAGCTGTCAGATGCAATAAATCACTTCATTTTTGTAGGCATTAAAAATGATTGGGTGAACAGCCAGGTGCAGTGGCTCATGCCTGCAATCCCAGCACTTGGGGAGGCTGAGGCAGGAGAATTGCCTGAGCCCAGGGGGTCAAGACCAGCCTGGGTAACATGGCAATACCTCATCTCTATAATATATAAAAAAATTGACCAGTCCCAGGATCTCCCTGGAATGAGGTCACCTTCTGCCTCCTAATCAAAAGAATAGAAATAAGCCATTTCTCCCCAACCATCCTTTCTTCCTTGGTTAAATGAAGATAATTACATCTCATCGAGTTGGTACGTGGGTTAAGTAACAAAACGGACATAAAGAGCTTAGCCCAGAGCCTGGTACAGAGTAAACATCCCATAAAATTATTAGTACCATGACTATTTAACTGTGATAACAGTAAAGCAAAACATTTTTGGTACCTGATAATCTGTCACCAGGCTCACTCTGGTGGCATCAGCCTTCACAGAGGAAAGGGTTTCGCCCCAATTTAAACAAGAATGACCAAAGAATCAGTTACCAGGAAGAAACAATTCTGTATATCTATCTAAGAAAAAAAACATGGTGATACCTCATCTCTACAATAAATCAGAATGTTAGCCAGGCGTGGTGGCTCACACCTGTAGTCCCAGCTATTTGGAAGACTGAAGCAGAACAATCACCTGAGCCCAACAGGTGGCGGCTGCAGTAGCCGTGATCGTGCCACTGCACTCCAGCCTGGGCGACAGAGTGGGAGTCTGAATCAAAAAAACAAATAGGTCATTGTTTTGCTAGACTCTGGTGTGGCCATGTGCTCTTAGAGCTGTGGCTGTTGCCATATTTCCTGGCTTTGGCTCCCTGCCCTACCTTGGGGAGGTGAATCTCCTCTTTCTTGCTCTCTCTCTCATTTACTTTCTAAATAAATTATATCTTCTAATCTAAAAACAAACAAAAACAGATTTCCAAGAGGCAGGTGTCTTCTCCCAAGCTGCTGTAATCTCCCAAATCCCCAGGGATCACAACATATTTTAGTCTCTATCCAAGTGGTGCATATTCAAAAATGAGCTGGACATCATCTCTTTCTCAGACCTCCATTCATACCTGCCTAAACCTGAAAACAAGCCCACCCGGGCAGGCCCCTGCTGTTTGTGAGACTCCATAAACATGCCCCCCTCCAGATGGTGCCAATTCAAGAGTGAGCATATTTTAAAAGTTATATAAACCTCATATAGATTCGGTTGATGCATAAGTTTGTAGCATTTGCTTTTGGCATGGCAGCACTGCGGTGTTGGGAGTGTGTTTATCGTTTGTCATTTGGAGTGACAATGTGCCTGTGAATACGCCTTGCCTTTGGCAGACTTGAAGAAAGTTCGTATATCTGAGGGCCAAAGAAGGTGGAACGTCAAGCGGAAAAGATGAACACTTCCCACATCTTCTTCTGTTTGAGTCTAACAGAGGAGTAAGGCAGCGGAGGCCGCTCAGATCGTTTGTGCTGTGTGTGGGGAGAATGTCAACGGGGACAGCACGGCGAGAAAGTGGCTTCGTCGTTTCCAAGAGAGCCACTTTGACCTGAGTGATTCTCCACTGAGGTCAAAGACCAACGGGCTTTGATGAAGACCCTTTAAACACCTCAATCCATGATGACCCACACCAGTCAACACTAGAATTGGCAAATGTAATGAACTGCGAGCCGTCAACTCTCGTGCGCCACGTGCATTCCGTGGGCAGGTGGAAAACACTACGAACTTATGCATCAACCCACTGCTTATGTGGATAGCCGTACAATAAACACCAGAAATTACTAATTATGGTAAGCCACTGACATCAGGATCAGTTGGGTGAAAGCTTTACTTTTTTCACTGAAATGAATTTACAAACAGATGTGCACATTTGGAAGAACAAAATCACTTCCTTTGCAGCAGCACGGACACAGCCAGAGACCATCATTCTAAGTGACCATCACAGAAGCAAAAAACAGAAGACCACATGTTCTCACTCTGAAGCAGGTGCTAAGCGCCCAGTGTACTGGCACGAGGACTGGTGAAAGTCGTTTTGGCGATCACTCCTTTAGACCACAGACAGCAGCCAACTCACTGTTGAAGAGAAAACATCGGGAGACGCAGAGGGTGTCTTTACAGATGCAAAGACCCTGGGGCTGCAGTGTGTCTGGAGGTGAGCTCCAGAGAGTCCTGATCATCCAGTTTATGGAATAAATCAGGGCACCCTCCTTAGAGCTCCCCCAATTATAAGGCACATCTTTCCATTTCACAAATAATGCTACACTGTGGTTGTGCATCGCTGATCATTCAGAATAAACTCCAGAAATTACTAAAAATAACTAAATCCCCTCCCCCTTCCCCTTCCCTTTTGGGGCTTTCCTGGAAGATCTGCATTGGTCTTGGAGATGACCCCAGGAGGGCCTGACTTCCCTCGGGAAGGGACAGGGGCCTTGCGACGCTCCCTGTGCCCCCGCTGACCTCTCTCCCATCTGCCGGTGACCCCTTTCCTCCAGGATGGCTTGGAGTGCAGATGCCTCCACCCTGGGGCCATCTCTGCCAGTTGCCTTTTCAGGGAGGCTGACCTAGGAAGGCCCAGACCACACCTGGGGACCTGCAAGTCCCGCTCAGAGCCCTAGGGGACAAGAGCCAAGCCACATCGGCCTCTGAGGAAGCCCTTTGATCTGCCCAATGTGATGCAGGTGCCGCTGGCTTCGTGCTGAGCTCATGCTCAGGGCCCTTGAGGGCCGCCGTCCACCACGATTTCATTCCACACTCACAACAGCCTTTCGAGGAAGGGACTGATATTGTCCCCATTTTTCAGGAGATGAAACTGAGACTTCCCCAGGGGCTGACCAACTTCCCGAAGGCGACCCGTTTGTGGAGAGGCTGGGCTCTGAGGTCACTGACCCATGCCACAGCACCACTTGGGGGCTTTAGTGATCAGCCTAATAGTAGGTGATCTTTATCAGTACCTCTGATGGCACTTTCTGTAATACTGTCCATGAGCTATTTTCACTGTTTTTCGGTCCTGCAAGGATATTTATTACCTTTGAGATTTATTTATTTATTTGAGTTGAGGTCTCACTCTGTTGCCCAGGCCGAAGTGCAGTGGCACAATCACTGCTCATGATAGCTTTGACCTCCTAGGCTCAGGTGGCCCTCCTGCCTTAGCCTCCTGAGTAACTGGGACTACAAGGGTGTGTCACCATGCCCCGCTGATTTTTTGATATTTTTTGTGCAGATGAGGCCTTGCTATGTTGCCCTGGCTGGTCTCAAACTCCTGGGATCAAGTGATCCTCCTGCCTCAGCCTCCCAAAGTGCTGGGATTACAGGCATGAGCTACCACACCCGGCCACCTTTGATATGTAACTAACTGGAGAGTGGTATTTTCTTTTTCCTTTTTTTTTTTTGAGTTGGAGTCTCACTCTGTCACCCAGACTGGAGTGCAGTGGCCGGGAGCCTCGACCTGCTGGGCTCCGGTGATCCTTCCGCCTCAGCCTTCTGAGTAGTCGGAAGTACAGGCACGCACTACCACACCCGGCTGATTTTTTTAAAATTTATTGTAGAGATGAGGTCTCGCAAAGTTGCCCAGGCAGGTCTCGAATCCGCGGGCTCAGGCAATCCACTCACCTCAGCCTCCCAAAGCGTGGGATTACAGGCTGAGCCACCGAGCCTGGCTGAGAGT
>CAUYQG010268938.1:0-25351 GCA_963574415.1 Tarsius wallacei
AGAAAGAATGAGACAGAATTTCAAGTCTGCTCATGCCTGATTAAATTATCATAGTAATCCATTGATTTACATGCAAAGATATAGTAAGTGATGGAATCTCAGTACCATCTAATTGTGGGATTGTTTTAATAGACATGGGAATAAGTTAGGACTCTTATAAGGTCTGCCAGCTAGGTGAATGTTGGTGACCATGGGCCAGTATGGTGTCATGGAGCACAGAGTCACCGCCTGAGTGTCCCAACTCCCTGTCCCATAATACCTGCCCTCACCTAGGAGGTGAAAAGTATAACTGATTTGCCTCAGAAGAAAACTCAGGAGTGTGGCCTCAATCTCAGAGTCAGACTTTGCATCACTTGAGTCTGGGGACTGAGAAATTTTACTAATGCCTTGATTGTTGTATAAACCACTATGTAAAAAGTTAAATGCATGTATTCAATTCCTCACCAAACATGGATTTTTCTGGGATACTAATAAAAGTAGTATTTAGTTTTAAGTGGCCTAAAAAGAGTGAACCATTTGCCACTAGCATCTTTGTCCAGTATCATCGATGATTAACAATAAATTAAAAGGAGATATTGATTTGTGGAGTATTTATTGGGATCCAGACAATGTTATTCACCAGTACAATTTCCCAGTTTTCCATTTTTTTCTTCAAGATATTTTAATAACAGGAAAAAATATAAAATAAGAAAAAATGTGAAAATATTTCTGGCACATTTGCATTTCATATTAAATTCTAACCAAAATTTGACCAGAACACAAGAGAATTGTGAAACCATGTGATTATTCTAGCCATCTGAACAGGCAGGATAGAAAATGAAGAGAAGATATAGAATAAATGTAAGAGAGCGCATGTGATTCACATTGTTGATAAAAATAGTTGTCCTTTAAACCAAAAGTTTTCAACAATGCCTAAAATAAGTCATTGTCTAAGGAATTTTAACAGGGTCAAAATCTTTGCTATGCCTCTTAAATTACAAACAAATATTATGAACTTGTTTTGGAGTTGTTGTTCTTTTTTTAATTGCTTAAAGATTTCATTGAATTTCCTCCCACGTAACATTAACTTCTGACATATGGTCAGCTAAAGGCATTTTGGATTTTATTAAATCTGGATGGTGGAGAAGTAGGTAGAGGAAAGAAAATGGGGGAGAGGTCATTACCTTTGTCCCCTTAAATCTATGGGCAGATCCTACTGAGATCCCTGAGGATGCTGGTCCATGAAAGTTCCACTGTTCTGGCTATCCTGACTCCCTCTGATTAATGAGGTGTCCCTCTACATTTTTTTAAAAAAGAAATTAGGGTGAGACACCAGTATTTTATGTGTGCTGAATTGGGGAAGGGCTTTGATAGATAAAAGCAAGGGGAGAAAGATTGTGCATTTCAGGATGGAAACAGGATGAACAATTGTGGGCATGGGGTCAGGAGGAAGGAGCAGCTTCCAGTGGCCCGGTTTGACTGATCTGAAGATGTGATGTGGTAGAAGAAAAAGAGGGAAAGGTAGGTTGGGGCAAATCGCTAATGTTGCCGCCACAACCAAATTATATTGCCTCAGCTATACAATTGTGACCCTGGTATCCACCTCTAATATTTTTTTCCAGCTTTCAGATTTTCAATTGGTATGCTATGGATTTAGGCACTGTTGCCATGGCAAACCACGACAGTTAGCTACATATTCAAGAGTCATTTAAACAAAGGTGATATTTGAAGCAGTGGCTGGTAAATTTGCCAAAGGACAACGTGAGCAGAGAGGGGACAAGAAGAACAAAAGTAAAATTGAGGGTCACACCCGTGGTCAGAGGAAAGAAGGAAGAGGAACCACCGAGAAAGTTGAAGCATCACACTGAGAGGAAGAAGGAGAACCAGGATACGGGCCTCCCAACAGGGGCATCCACAAGATATTAAGGAAGATGAAAAATGGATAGAGGAAATTGGATTTGACACTTAGATACGACTGCTGGTCTTTAAGAGAACACAGTGAGCAATAAGCATGACCGAGAAAAGCCTGTCCACAGATCTGAGCTTCACTGAGAACGACGGTTTAAGATGAACTCTCAGGGACCCCTGGTGTAGTGTCCCAGGTAATATGCCAGATAGTTCAAAGTAGGCACATTTGGCAAACTTGAGAAGTTCAGGTGAAATGCCACAGAACTGAAGCTTCGTGAAGGAGCCAAATCACCTGTTCACTGTTGAACTGGCTTAATACCACTAGAGTTCGCCAGACCAAGGAGCCATGAGACCAGGCCCATCTCACAATCCATGTCCAGCCTCTGATGGAAAACAAGAGAGTTCACGTGATGATGCCGGATTTAGGAAAAACCTGGGTGTGTCTTGCCTAGAGGCCACTGGTCCAGGCCTTCCTTCAGAAGCAGGGAAAACAGAAAAGTAATTAGGAACAAATGGAGATGCCAGAGAGAAAGAATGGGGGAATTGAGGAGGAAGAAGGGTAGAGGCAGGATCTTTGCAACGACCTTGAATGCTTGGGCAACCATCCCCCCACAGAGATGAAGTGACGGTGTCGTCATAAGGTACGAAAGTCCCCTGGAAGGGATCGGTGTTTTCCTCCCCAGTTCATTCATTCCCACTAACAAACACATACCAGATAGCACACGCTGTTGGAAGCAGACCCAGGCCATTGGGAATCCCCTGAACCAAGGCATGAAAAACATTCTCTTCCTTCACACCTGTAATATTCTCCCAGTATGACTGTTTCTCTTAAAGCCATAGGTGTCTGTTTTTGAGCTTGCTCCTTGGAGACAGAAACAGGATTGCAATATATGATGCTTTTTCTCATTTCCTGCTACGTGCTGTTTAAAGTTTCTGTGACAGTTTTTCTGTCCTTTCCTTCAAATGGTGAATCTATGTATGGCTATGTTAATGACTAGTTCATAGACTTACAATGGGAATGTTTAGGAAATGGAATGTTCTGTAGCTAGTGTTGTTTCATGTGCTATTATCGAAAAAGAAATCTCTACAGATTTCAAATCCACTTTGTTGGTACTACTAGGATGATCAAATAAAATCCCTCTTTGAAGATTTGGAATCTCGTCCGGCTTCCAAGTCATCATTTAGATTATCATTTGGGTCATCGGTGATCTCAGTGCCATGGGCCCTGGGACAAGGACTGAGGATTGGAGCCAAAGATTGGCTCTACTTAGGAGCTTGGAGATTCAAGGCAAGTTGCTTTAGAAAAATGAAGTTCTCAAAGTCTCAGTTTCCTTCTCCATAAAGCAAGAATAAGACGAAAACATACCCACTTCTCAGGATTATGTGAAGATTACAAAAATCCTCTGTGAATGCATCTCCATCAACCTCAGACACTCTGCCACTGTAAGAGCTGAGGGATATGAGACCAGGCTGAGTCTGCAGAAATGGGACAGATGAGCTCTAGAAGTTAGCTTGTAAGAGAAACCCCTAAATTGAGTTTGACCTCTTGTCCTTTACCTCTCTGTCCTACAAGTAGGCTGCTGGAAAAAAAAAAGCATCAACATTTTCCATTCAAGTTGCTTTTCAGAGAGTCATTGGTCTCCTGACCTGAAAAGATTTTTTTTTAAGACTTAGAAAATTGTTTGTTTGTTGTAAGTGACTTTTCCCAAATCCTATAGCCAACAGGTGTCAGCATCAGCATTCTCATCTGAAATTAAGGCCTGCGAAGACAGGTTGCTGCAAGTTCCATTTTTCACAGAGACCTGAAGAGCATGCACAAAGACAATGGAGGAACATCAGAGTCAATCCCTGCCGCAAGACCTAGACTCTGAGGTTAGAATAGTTTTTCTCAACATTCAGTCCTTATAAACACGACCACGGATTCCCTTTCGCTACGACCCCATTACCCTGAGAGGAGGCAGCATAATGCAGCAGGGCGAGCAGAAGTTTTGCCAGCAGACAGGAGTGTGCCTGATGGCTAGCCTTGCCTCTCACCTTCCCTCTCTGTGACTTCAGAAAGCCATTCGGCGCAGATCCCCATTGATAGGCAAGAACAGTGAGAATGTGGACTCCATCGAATTGTTGAAAGGACTACATGCAGTAAGTCCATCTGGCCCTTTATAAGCACCGCTACACGATAGCTGTATTTATTAGTAAACAGTAAGATATTTCCACTAAAAACAGGATTAAGATGAGTCTTCAGCCAGTCTCAAGGGACTGTACCTTTTCCATGTAAATAATGACTAACTGTATAAGAGTTGTCATAGAGAGTCAATTGCCTGTCCTCACTTTCTCTCTCTCTCTGCTATATCAAAGCACCCAAGATATCAGTTTCATCCACAATAAGGTTCTTTGTTCGCTTCTCCCAAAATCTTCTTTCTTCAAGTTTGAATTTCACATCATTTTTTACTACCCCTCCCCTTTCTATTGTCTGTTAATTGCTCCTTACAATTTCCCTAACTTTGCAGTATAGTTTTCTCCTGCCACCCCCAGGGAAATTCACATTTTCCTGTTAAGAATTCATGAACTTTGCCAGACACATATGAATGAAACAGTTTCCCATTTATGTCCTGCTTTTTCCAGGGATGCTGCGAAAATTAGATGACGTCTGCAAGACACAGCCTGCTCTTGGAGAAATATGATATGTTAGCATCACATTTGACAGAACACTCTTTTAACATAAGGCAAGTAACTGGCCATACACCTGTTTCAGATTGGCCCAACCCTGGCCATTGGGGACAGTTCTTATGAACCCTGTCACCTGTAGAGGCCCACCTCTTCTTTAAGCATAAACAGTAGTGGAATGTCTGATTAGCAAATTGCCAAATTAGTAGTATTCTTTCCCCCAAATATGAATCTAACAGGATGCCCAAAAACTTAATTAAAATTTCCCTCTCTGATTCTATTTCTACTCTGCCTGTCTCCTTCCCCTATTCCATGACAAGTGGAGATTTCCTTTTCCTCTGGGCAAAGAGACTTGTCCTATGGTGGAAACTGAAGCATCCTTGTACTTCTTCCCAGCTGCTGCAATATTTTTTAGTCCTGACCACCAATTTCTACTTTTATGGAATTTTAACATTGGTTTCAAACCCATGCCATAAAAACAGAATTTAGTTATGGCAGCATAAAGGGTAATTAATCCCAAGCCAGGGGAAGTGAGGGCCAGTTGGAAGCTTCACCTACACAAAGATTATTTAAGTACCTAATTCTGACTTGTCCCCACATCTTTAAAATAAAATAAAGTATTAAATAAAAAGAAACTGTCTGAGTGTCAGAGGCACCTATTCCTATTTGTGAAGGTTAAAAAATAAATTTGGCATTTGGATGAGACTGGCCCCTCTACTATACTAGTAATAACATTTATTCATAAAAAAATGGCATAGCACTGACCACAGTGTATAATTATCTACAGAGGGTGCCAAAAATGTATCCACATTTTAAGAAGGAAAAAACAATAATAAAATTATAATACTCAATATATGCCTGCCTGTCTCAGGGTGATGCTAGTATTTGAGTAAATGTCATACTACACATTGCTACCATAATTCAACTTAACTTCGAAAAGTAATACATAAATAACATCTCTTAAAATGTGTCTACATATTTTTGGCACTCCCAGTAGTATGCGATTTATTTGATTACTCTCTGTCTCTCTTGTGTGTCGTTGTGCCTATAACTCAAGGCTGAGAGGAAACACCTTCCAGAAGCAGGTGGTGCTCAGGATAGAGGACAGCAGGTCCACAAAGTCTGTCAAAAACCATCTTGATAGAAAGACATCCTTTTCAGCCATGTGCAGTGCCTCACGCCTGCAATCCCAGCACTTTGAGAAGCTCAGGCGAGAAGATTGCTTGAGCCCGGAGTTTGAGACTAGCCTAGGCAACATAGCAAGATCTCATCACTATAAAAAACTAGTCAGGCATGGTGGCATGTGCCTATAGTCTCAGCTACTTAGGAGGCTGAGGTGGAAGGATCTCCTGAGCCCAGAAGGTCATGGCTGAGGTGAGTTATGATCGCGCCACTGCACTCCAGCTTGGGCTACAGAGTGAGACCACTAGTCAAAAAAACAAAAAGGACATCCCCTTCTCCTAACCCCCCAAAAGGCATAATTATCACTGTATCAAGTCTCTTGTCAGAAAAGCATCATTGACTCAAAAGACAGGTTGTAAGAAACTGCCGCCAATCCTATGACTGGGCATCCCAGTTACCCACATCCCACACACAGAGCCAGGCAAACATTTCCCCTCCAGGAGAATGACGTTTTGGTGTTGGCCTCTGCATATCATGTCATTTAATCTCTTTCCTCCATTTTTCCTGCTCTTTTTTTTTTTTTTACTCTCTTTACTGACATGGCAGGTGGTACCAATATCTTTTTTTTTTTTGTCCTTTCAATGGAAAAAGTCGAGAGGGATGGGAGAGACTGTGAATGACTTCTGCATTTCATGCATTCTCGCAGGTCCCCGCTCACCCAAGTCTAGGAAGCGCAACATTCTCAGAATCGTTCCCAGGGATCTTTGCTTTATCTTGTTTTCCCCTACAAGCCTCCTTGGCTTATTTTGCTGTTGGGAAATTGGAACTCTTAATATTGTGAATGTGAGGAAAACAATTGTTTTGTGTTTGCTCTGGGCCTTCTATAAAATCTCTTAGAGGGTCATTGAGTTTTCACAAGGAAAACCTAAGCTTTTGTCAAGAGACCCTTCTCTCTGTTCCTGTACAAGAAGGAGGGACTGGGAAGAAGCTTCCTCGCACCGTCAGGAGGCAGGGCTGACCTAGCAACAAGACACTATGGTGGGCACATGGTGATCGCAGAAAGGCTCTGAGTGGAATGGGAATACCCAGGGTAGTAACTGTTTGGGGAAGCCCTAAAGAAAGAATTCCAATAGGACCTTTTATCTCCAAAAGAGTTAATGATGTTGATGTTGTTTCCTTCAAAGTATGACAATCTGAACAAGCTTTTCTCAATAAAGCCACCAGAGCAGGAATCCAATTCTCTTGATGAGATTGTAAAGCTTAATCTGTGGAATGCTTCCAGTTCGCTTGAATTAACACTCATAAAAAAATATAACTTAGATTAGCCAGATGTGGTACGTGCCTGCATTCCTAGCTACTGGGGAGGCTGATGTGGGAGGATCATTTGAGTCCAGAAGGTCAAGGCTGCGGTGAACCAGGATTATGCCACGGCACTCCAGCCTGGGCAACAGAGTGAGACCCCGTCTCTCTATATATATGTTCTGTCCAACTGTGTATCCTGTACCACTATGCCATAAAATTGCTTGGCATGCAGTCACCAGGAGAGAAGTGTAGGCAGTGACCCTGTGCCCAGGGATCCAGCATACTGTCCTGCCCTGAGCTCTAGGAGGGCTGGGAGGAGAGACTTTATCAAACTACAAGTTGTTCCCATTCATCCAGGAACATTGCCCTTGAGGAGAAATGCCACCGATGGAAATACATTACATACGTAATGGTGGAAAAGTCAAAAGAAATGGTTGGGAACCATTAGAACCTGCAGTGTGCGTGTGTGTGTGTGTATGTGTGTGTGGTGTGTGTGTGTGTATGCACTCACACACATGTGTGACCCGTGGGAAAATTACTCCCAGCCCTCAGATTTTCCTAAAGTATGAACAATGTTAAGAGATCCAACTTTTGATTTGGACTTGAGATTTTCAATTTAATGTGACACATTAATGAAAGCAATGTGTGGTATTCACTCAAGTCACTGTTTTCTTCAGAGTAGTGCAAGATTCAGTCATGGATAAATCAGGAGGGTACCCAGGACTCTAAAAAGGGACCAAAAATCAAAATGGGGAGAAATAAGAGGACTCTACTCCAAAAAGAAAGTTATTTAAGTTTGTGAGACAGATGATACTATTTTGGGGAAGTATTAAAAGTCCTGCAAAAGCACAAACTCCAAGAAGGCAAAATGGTCACATTTGCTCTGCTGGCCTTCACAGCATGGAGGAAACTCAAGGGTGGGTAGAAGTTACTGGGCCCCTGCTAGAGCTCAGGGCAGGGATAGTATGCTGGGTCCCTGGGCACAGGGTCACTGCCTACACTTCTCTCCTGATGACTGCATGCCAAGCAATTTTGTGGCATGGTGGCACTGGATACACATTCGAACAGAACATATATATGGAGAGAGACAGGGTCTCACTCTGTTGCCCAGGCTGGAGTAGCGTGGCATGATCCTGGCTCACCACAGCCTTGACCTCCTGAACTCAAGTGATCCTCCCACTTCAGCCTCCCCAGTAGTTGGAACTGCAGGCTACTGTACCACATCTGACTAAGTTATATTTTTTATGAGTGTTAATTCAAGCAAACTGAGAAGCATTCCACAGATTAAGCTCTACATTTTAGTGAGAACTAATAATATCGGCTTGATTTCAGAAAGACATATTCTTTTATTTTAAAAAATTCCATGCAGTCCCAAAGTGTCACTTTTTTTATTTTTTTAATCAAGGTAAGAATGTATTCTTGAGCAAAGTAAAAAACACTGGGGTATAAACATACAATTCTCAAAATTTAGTTACATGGATTATGAGGATCCCACAGAAACTTTGTGGGGGCTACTATTTATGGGATGCTTATATGTGCCAGACCAAGTGCTTTACAAATATTATTGATGAATGAAAAAAATGAATGAATGATTGTGTGAATAAGTGAAGACTCTACACAGTACCTACTAATATTTCCATTTAGGCCGGGCTCGGTGGCTTAGCTTGTAATCCCAGCACTTTAGGAGGCCGAAGCAAGTGGATTGCCTGAGTCTGTGGGCTCGAGACCCACCCAGGCTACTTGGTGAGATCTCATCTCTACAATAAATCAAAAACTAGCCGGGCATGATAGTGCATGCCTGTAGTTCTGGCTACTTGGAAGGCTGAGGTGGAAGGATCACCTGAGCCCACTAGGTTGAGGCTGCAGTGGCCGGGAGTATTCCACTGCACTCCAGCCTGGGCAACAGAGTAAGACTCCAACTCAAAAAAAAAAAAAAATTACATTTTGCCAATGAGGACACTGAGGCTTTTGAAGGTTGTAAGAAGTTACTCCTTCTGAGAAATATTAGAAATAGAATTCAAACCAAAATCTTTCTGACTCTGATTTATATCATGTAGGAGAGAAATAAAACAAAGTGCAGCAAAGAATCACATAAAATAAAATCCCCTCTGCCAGAGGCCAACCGATGGTAATAGCTTCTCTCCTTGGAGTCCCCAACTTCTCCCTCTGAGTGTCAATCTCCTCATTGATTTTCTCACATTATTCATCTCTTTTACCCACAAAATTCAGCTTGAAATTAGTGGAATTTGAATGCTGAAGAGCTTCTAATGTCATAGAGAACTGGGAATACTGACCCATGTTCTGATCTTTTTTAAGAGCCCAGACAGAAAAGAATATTGGCCCCAGTGGTCAAAACCCAGACAACTCCAGTTTTGATGGGACAGCTCCCAAAAAGTTCAGATGCTTCCCTGAACTTATCCAAACCTTGGGCGGTCTCCTGCCTTTCCGGAGGGAACATGCTTGGTGAATGATGCACCAAGTTGAAACACATGGAGAATGCCCTCATAGGGACTCTTGGGTCTTATGTGAGGTTAAGTCCCAATTGCACATCAAGCTGCCGTGGTATTTCTTCCCTGCAGGCAGACTTCATCTTGTTGAAATTGAAATCTCAACCACACAGAAAGCACTGGAAGTTACATTAGGTGTAGTCATCAAGCTTCTGTTATGGTCTTCATTTAATATGCCCCTACCTTGTGCCAGATGCCAGCCTACATGCTCCATCTGTGTCATTTACAATGGAATGTATACAAAGTTGCATGACTTGAGTGGCAGTTGGCATTTGAACCAACTATAGCCATCTCCAAATCTTGTGCACCTAATCACACGTGTCCCTGAGCAGCCCAGAAGGACATAAGCAAATATTACATTTAAGAGTGAATTTGTTCACTCTATAAAAAGGATACCTGCACACGTATGTTTATCGCAGCATTGTTCACAATAGCAAGAACATGGAAACAACCATCCTGTCCATCAAAAGAGGACTGGATTTTAAAAAGTGGTACATATACACAATGGAGTATTACACAGCCATAAAGAAGAACAAAATCATGAACTTTGCAGCAACTTGGACAGACTTAGAGTCTATAATACTGGGTGATCTTTCACAGAAACAAAGAACTGAGTATCACATGTTCTCACTCATAAGTGGACCTTGACCAACTATCATAATACTATGAGAAAAGGATTGACAGTAGCGGGAAACTGCGGGGTGGTGGGGTGGAGATGGGATGGCAGGGAGGTAGGATTGGCAATGGAATCTGCCTGGGGAAGGTGGGGCACACCTCATCAACAAGGGCACCTGCACAATGAATATTTGTATCCCTAACCCTGAATTGTACCACCCAATTTTAAAACATAAAATAAAAGTAAAAATAAACCTATTTGCTGTTGAATAAGAAAAAAAGGAGTGGATTGGTATCCTAGCTTTATTTCCGTTTGACTACTGCCTGTCCTGGTCCACTTCAGAAGTAGGGACAGAGACAGTGAAGCTGGCAGGCACCCCTTGTTCTCATGAAGCAAACATGGGTGACGTGGCCAGGCTGCTGGGTAGGGGTCACTGGCTTGGGCCAAGTCGTGGGAGTTAATAAGCTCCAAGGAAAAGTAAACCATCAACTGGCTGGAAGCTCTGAAAAGCCCATCAGGAAAAAAAAAATGTGACAAGATAGTCTAGGATTAAAATTCATGGAAGACTTTAGAAGCCAGAAATAAATCAGGAAGCAAAAAAAAATCTTTGTGCAGGCCAATTCCATAAATACTAGAACCTCATAGAATCATTAAAAGTCCCCATAACTTGGGCCTGACTGAAACTGTGGTCCCTTCACTGTAGTAATTTAAACTCAACTATTTATTTTGGCTTCTGCCGTCTCAATGACTTGTTCTAATCAAAATGCTTTGATGAGATGCAAAAAAAGAATAAAAATATGATTGAAAAGCCAGAAAGTAATATCTTCGTTTAAAACAACTGTGAACGCAAACTTTCATCTTTGGCCATGCTGTAAAGGCCATCTTAGATTAACTAGGGCAAAAACTTATAAGATCTTATCTGGAGAAGCATTTTTGGTTTTAGAGTAAGTGTACATTTCTTCTAACACTACACTTACAGAACATATTTCCACAAAATACCTCTTATTCTGCTTATAATCAATGTGTGTTTGACATCGAAAATTTCATTTCTTAAGGCTTTTAGAATAATCCATGTCTTAGAGGATAAGAAGATATAGCCAACGTTATGCTGAGGTCAAACAATATTCATGGAACGAGGGCTCCCACTTTTTCTATGAACGAGCCAATGTGTTTTCCTCCCGTTTTACATGAAGTACTACCTGGATCTGCATACATTTCATCCTCTCAGTGAAGTGCTTACCTGAAGTCACTATTATCTACTTGAAGCCGGTAGGAATAATAAATAGTAAATGTTAGTATTTGTTGAAATATTACCATATATCAGATGCTCTCAAGCAGAACTGAATTTGAAGCCTGGTCAAGCTACCTGGCCACCTGTGAGGCCCTGGACAAGTTACTTATCTCTTGAATCATTTGTTTTCTTATCTACAAATCTACACATTGGTGATAGTAACACATTGGTTCATGCAGAGGATTCAGTGAGATAATACATTTTGTTTGTGAGGGCTGCCATAACAAAGTACCACAGAATGAATGGCTTGAAAAACAAAATTCTCCTTTCTCATGGAAATAGAAGGTTCTGGAGACTTGAAGTTAGAGATCAAGGTGTCAGCAGGGTTGGTTCTTGTGAGGCTTTGTCCCTTGGCTTGCAGATGACTGCCTTTTTCCTGTGTCTTCACGTGATTTTCTCTGTGCGTGTGTCTGTGTCTAAATTTCTTCTTCTTATAGGGACATCATGCATGTAAAGACCTACCCATATGACTTCCTTTTTGACTTAATTACTTCTTTAAGTGGCCTATCTCCAAATATAGTCACATTCTGAGGTACTAGGGGTTAGAACTTCAACATCTGAATTTTGAAGGGACACAATTCAGCCCATAATCTATGTGAAACTCCTAGAACACGATACAATTTTTAATAAGTGCTGGTTCCTTTCTCCTCTATTTTCAAGGTCCGACGTCAATGAGACATGGAGCACGTAGGTAGGCTTTTTGAGAGAATTT
Organism: Tarsius wallacei; assembly: GCA_963574415.1. Lineage (NCBI taxonomy): Eukaryota > Metazoa > Chordata > Mammalia > Primates > Tarsiidae > Tarsius > Tarsius wallacei. The sequence goes on from CAUYQG010268938.1 coordinate 12,102, forward strand.
CTCAGATTCCTTGATAAAGATACTACATTGTGGAATAAGTCTATTCAAATGGGATGTCCATTGTTGCTCACATGAAGGCCATCAGTTTAAAAATGGAGGCAAACTAGTCTTCACTTTACATTTCAAAGAGTATACACCAAAGTACAAAGAGGCGCTTTTACTCCAAACCTCTCAGATCTCATTGATTTTATTCTTGGTCAAAGGCAAGCAAAAACATACTGAGCAATAAACTGCAGCAATGATGACAACCATGATGACGTGATAAGGGTGATAACAGCAGTTAACATTTACTGAGGACATACACAGTCCTTTTTTCCTTTCAAAGGAAAGCCCTTTAAGTGCATTTTCCCATTTGATCTATCATAACAGCTCTGCAAATGGGTAGCTGTGTGTGGTCTTTAAAATAAGTTGAAATATTTTTTTTAAAAAAAGGAGAACACAATGGGAATTTATGCATGCAAGAAAGGATTAAATCGATGTTGATTTCGTGAAGACTCCCCAGCCCAGATGATTATTGTCATTCTAGATGTAGTTTTGCTAGCAGAAATACCATCTGGATAAACCTGAGAATGCTGACATCCATGCTTCAATCTGGAGCATCTTCTGGAGCACAAATGACCTGGAGAGCTGGAAGTCCTTCTCTACCTAGCACACCGCTCTGCATGCCACGAAGATCAATAAACATCTGTGGAATGAATGCTGCACATTCCCCACCAGACTCCAAGTTCCTCTCTCCCTTCAGGGTCAACATGGCTCTGATGAACTCACAGACCAGGCAGCTCTGTCTGTGCCCCTTTTATGACAATCAAGAGACCCCCAAGAACACACTGCTGAAGAATGAGAAGGTCCACCACTTGGCTCCTTTGCAATTTACTCCCAAGTGCTGGGTGGGGAATTTTGAGCAAGAATCTTAGTCATGTGGGCATATCTCTAAGACAACTGTTGGAAAAGCAGAAAGACCAAATATTGAAATTCTAAGGTTTTCACTTAGTGGAATATCTACATACGCTTTCCAGGAGAGACAGATGTGGCAGCCGCCACTGATAGTGATGAAAACACACATTTTGAGACACATCTAAGCCATGGTGCTGCCTGTGGAACGCTGCTTTGCTTGTTTCTGTCTGAAGAGGCAGGCTGCCTTATCTTCATTCAGCTTAGTGAAAACACCCATCAAGAAGAGTCAAAGGGACATTGGTTTTGGAATCTCCTCCAGATTTGAGCAAAAGCTTTGGAGAGGGGGAGATGCATGTGGAGATGCACACAGAGAACTGTTTTCTGGCAGTTCCTTCTGTGGACATGCTCAGGCTTGCGGGCAGGGCCTTGAGTTTCTGGACAACTGTCAACTCCATTGAGCAGCGGCCTTGGCCTGGTCATACACAGCATTTTTTTCTGTCTGAAGGATGACCTGGTTAGCAAAGGACAAATACTAGCGCTCCCAAAAAATAATTAAGGCTTTGGACCCCTTTCCGCAAACACAGATCTGTGTGAGGTTTTCTGGAGCGAACTCTGTAGACTACATTCCAAAGGCCAAGAGGAAAAACACCATGCTGGTCAGACACCCACGTTCTCTCCAAAAATAGCACCATGCATTTCTGAAGCCATGAGCAGGATTAGGCAATTCTGCTGATGGTACCAGCTGAAAAGTGGCTTTAATGGTCATGGACATAACATAGACAACAATGACAGGGACAGACAGAGGGAGAAATCAGTCAAATCCTAGTATGTGGGCCAAGTCGCTTAATTATTCCAGGCCGTCGTTTTCTCAGCTTTAAAGTTAGGCTAAGAACTCTGTTTCACAAGCGTATCCATTTAACCAGAGCACATTTATCAAGAACCTGCCATGTGCACAGTCTTGCACTGAAGGCTGGTGATGAGAAGAAATAGAATATTGTGGGAGAAGGTCCACTGGATCAGTTTTCTCACAAAGTGTTCTCCTTAAATGGTGGTTGACCACGGAGAGTGATTGTTGAAGGAGAAAACATTAGGCTGGGGTTCTTTTCAAAGGTGGGTATCGACTCAGATTCCTCAAGTACTTACTGAAAATATTAAACATTGCTTTCTTCCACAGGAATAATGATTAAGTACCAGAGACAGACAACTGAAACCCTGGGAATAGAGAATAAACACAGGAATAGTAAGCTCCACTCTGGCTTAGAGGGACTTTGACTGAGCTTTGACATATGTGCATAGACTCCCAGGAGGATCCAAGACTTCAAATTGAAGCTCAAACAGGTAAAGAGTGGAGGGGCAAGGTGCCAGTTGGGTCGAGGGAAAAGCGATGAAAGGCACAGATTAATATATTACTAGGAAAACTATAGGAGAATTCCTGGGAACAAGCTAGCAGACATGTTTATCCTGTGAGAAGCCTGGGTGATTTGAGAAGTTGGCTGAAGAGGGGAAAAATGAGTGAGCATTCATCACGCCCCCAAGTTCAACTCCAGCTTCTAACAAAATAGACAATAACTGGTAACACCACTCCTGGTCCTCACAACCTCCAAGGTCAAAGCCTGGCTGGAATTACCCAACAGGATTTCAGATTGGGCTTGGAAAGTTGTGCACTTAAGCTGTTTCTGGAAGGCGCACTTCACGCAGAAATGAATTTTTCTCAGTCTAATTCTGAAAGGCTCTGAAGTTAGTGAGAGTAGTTGGATACTTTAAATAGTCTCCTACTTTTTGTCTTAAGGGGAGCATTTGTGGCAGAGGCTGACCAAGGACACTGACCACATCTACCTCAAGCCCAAGTTGGAAAATAGCTTTGGTGTTTTTTTTAAAAAATAGAAATCCTTATAAACTACTATTTACCACCCCTAACCCCCCTCCCCATTGCATGTTTTTTGTTCTATGTGATTTCTTTCGGTGCAGCAACTTGGATGGATTTAGAGTCGATCGTACTCAGTGATCTATCACAGAAACAAAGAACAGTGCCATATGTTCTCACTCATAAGTGGACCTTGAACAATTATAATACTATAAGAAAGCGATGGCAGTAGTGGGAGAGAGAGGGTGGCATTGGCAGTTGAGGGAAACTGCTAGGGGAGGGAGGGGCATACCTCATCAACAAGGGAACCTGCATAATCAACGTTTGTATACCTAACCCTGAATTGCATCCCACATCTTTATAATAAAAAAGAAGATGTATTATATACAAAATAAAACAAGTAAACTCTGAAAAAAAAGAAAAATAGAAATCCTTATAAACTACCATTTACCCTCTCCACCACCGCCCACCCCCATTGCATCTTTTTTGTTCTGTGTGATTTCTTTTGGTACCATAGGCATCCTCTAAAGGGTTAACTAAGATTATCTTGGCTGGTCAGTGCTTCAAATCACCCCATGGGTGGGGACCACAGATGACAGGTTGAAAAGAACATCAATCACTCTTGGGCTGCCTGGCATGCCCCTAGGAAACCAGGCACACCCACACTGAAATATAGAATTGGCCAGAGCTCAGGGAGAATCGTCTATACATTTCTTCTTCCAGTGATAGATGTAGCAGAAGTCAAGGGTGGAGGGTGAATTTGGAGAAAGCAGCGGAGGAGGGGACAGTTGAGATGGCCGACAGGGAAGAAAGCTGAAGGCAAACCCGAACGTTCCATGAACCCACTGGTGAAGAGGAGAACCTCCAAAGTTGGAGTTTCTGCCATGCCAAAGTTGCATGTTCAGGATGAGGCCAATTCTAGCCCGGGAGAAATAAATCAACAATAGGGCAAAAGGTTTAACAAGAAAAAAGTATCATTCCAAGTATGCGATGTGATCCACATCCAGAATGGCTACGTCAAAGAAAATGAAGAATGAATGCGGAAAAAGAAAGTAGCAGCCCAACATGGCACCATGTGTCCCAGCACCGTGTGTCTGGCACTATGTGTTTGTTCCAGGACTGTGTGTCTCAGCACTGTGTCCTCATGCCACTGGGGTCCTGCCCAGCCAGCAGGAAACAGGAGGGAAACTCAGGCCTTGCAATTCTTGAAGCTTGGGAAATGTGGGATGGGGACTTTCTGACTCGTATACCCTTTAATTAAAGGGAACATGACCTTTAATTAAATTTCCATGATGATCATAATAAAAATAAAACATCTCAGAAGAGAACAGGGGTATGCAGAGGGTCATACATTATCCAAGATCTCTGCAAGGCAATAGGGCTTGGAACAGTAAAATCATGTTTGCTCACAAGGCTCTGAGTAACTTAAGAGGAAAAAAAATTTCAGGAAATTATTGATTAGATGCCAATTCACATAGCACTCTTTGTCTGCTTTTTATTATCAGTATTTCTTTAAGAGGTTAATAGATCCTGGTCTTGACAAGCATAAAGCCAGGAGGTGGGCTTTTCTCCAGTGTTTTCATTTTTCAGCCCTCAAGAGACATTGATTAGATCTGAATATCGCATGCACAAACCACACTCACTGTGTGAACTTTCTGAAAGGGCTCCCCACCTAAAGACAGAAAAAGTAAAGAAGTTTTATTGGAAGCATTGTCAAAGGAGGGGAGAAGCACATTTGGATTTCTTTGGGCCAGCTGATTAGGGATGAGTTGACTTTCTTATGAACACTCTAAATCTCCTCTCCCTGAGGGAGTGGAAACCTGAGAAGCTTGGATTTCAATAATTTAATTCCTGTTCTAAGAATAGCCAAACCTGGGTCGGAGGGGAGCGAGCAAAGTGAACCACTGAAAGAACATTTGCAAATTGAGCAAAGTCCTGTGAATCTTAGGTATTAGCTGGGAGCACAGTTTCTTTCTTCCACATCTCATAAAGTATAAATGAACGCAGCAAAACATGCCAACCAATGGATGCTCTCCACAGATTACCTTATCTAAAACTGCAATACGAAAAGCCAAACACAATTAAAATGTGTTCCAGTCATAAGTTCATGGTGATGCTTCTCCTAATCCAGCAAGCTTTGGACCCACTTTATTCATTACAACATGGTCACAGTTAAGTTGCCACAACTTCCTGTCCCTATTCACGAACTGCGTCTACATACATGGGGGACCCCCAAAAACCCGCAATTTATTTATTAAAACATATGTATTTATTCTTACATGCTTAAACTTCAGTCACCTTCAAAGTCCTCTCCGTTTGATGCAATACACTTATCGAGATGCTTTTTCCACTGCTCAAAACAGTTTTTGTACTCATCAATTTTGATGCCTTCTAGTTCTTCTGCCATTTTTTGTTTCACCTCCTCCACATCAGCAAAACGTTTCCCTTTGAGGACATTTTTCAACGGAAGAAACAAACAAACAAAAAGCCACTCAGCTTGAGATCAGGTGATCCGGGGGGGGGGGAGGTGGGAGGGGCAAGGGAGTCATGCCGTTTTTGGTCGAAAACTGCTGAACACTCAGCGCTGCATGAGCAGGTGTGCTCATAAATCATCCATAATGAGATGGCAAACACATTGAAAAAATCTCCAAAAAAAGAAAAACTCACTGAACACAGTCTCTCACAACAAGGCTAGCTGGTACCAGACGCCAGTGGGTTCCTAGAACGCTTAAGTAGCGGGGGAAGCCTGTACTACCAGGGGCCCACCCTCCAAAAAATAATTCCAGTTTGTTTTGGATCCCTCCTCGTATGCCATATAATCAACCTCGCCAGTGTACTAAATGTGTGGATGTCTCTCCTTCATGGTGGGATTGATGAGTTAGTCTCTGGGTGTGCCCTTGGGGTTTAGCTATCCACTTCACTCGCCAGCACAGTGAGTCACAAAGTGCAAGATAACTTTCTCCAAGGAAAAGACATGCAGATTCATAGATGGCCTGATGCCTAACCTCTGGGGTTAGCCCTGAGATTATTCCAGTTCCCTCTGATGGCAGGATCTCCCGATGATGGCTTGGCAAGACTGGCTCAGCTGCAGTCTCTTTCCAATACTGGGTGGTTAAATATAAATATCTTTCAAAATTTACATAATAGCATTCAGAACACAGACTCCGGTATAACGAGTGAGCAGAAATGGCAACGTTTATGAGGTCAACTATTTTTAAAAATACACAAATCAGTCTCATCACTTTAAGGACACATTTAATGTTGCAGGTTGATAAAATTTTATGTTTGAGAGTGGCCATCCTATGCCCCCTGTGAGCCGTGAGCAACAGGTAGTAACAACCAACCCCAGCAAAGGCTACAGGTGAGGGTGGAGTGAAACCAGGCTTTCCATTCTGTTAGAAATGAGATGCCACAAACAACTTTTCCTCCCCAGCTTGTCTTACAAACAGATTAGTTTTTTAAGGAAGGTTAAATATGTTTGAAACTTAGCAAATTTGTTATTATAACTGTAACATCATCATATGTGGAACCCAAATATTACCACCCTTTATTATTCTGCTTTGTCTGCTGGTGTTTTTCCCATGGCTCTGAAAACAAAAATGCTCAGCCAGGTTCTCACCCTTTGTCACTCCATGGAATGCATGTTTTTGAAGGTTGATATATAGTTTGAAAGGGCAGCTGATGTAGTTAAATGTAGTTTAAATAGTTGGCACCATCACACCAACTTCTAGCATTCTATGTTCAAAAGGTAGCATTATTTTTCCCAAATGCCTTTTCTAGGGTCTGTTCACCGCCTCCACGGAATCTGTTGTCTTCTCGTTCTCTGAACTGATTTGTCTTCATCTCCTGGGCACCTGGGAACACACTCTCAAAACCGGCAGATTCAGAGTAAGTGTGTCCTTCACAGGGAAGTGGTTAAAACATTCCAATATAGTTCCTCTGAGAGGATTAGAACCACTCAAGTTATCTCTGGCTAGTTTATTCAAAACTCCTGAATGGACATTAGATGCCAGCAATAGTGCCAAAAATAGAATGCTTTCTGGTAGGAATTATATATGCTTATTCTTATTTATTTATTTATCATTTTTTAGAGACAGGGTCTCACTCTGTTGACCAGGCTGAAGTGTTGTGGCAGAATCATAGGTCACTGCAGCCTCGAACTCCTGGACTTAAGTGATCCTCCTGCCACAGTCTCTCAAGTAGCTGGGACTAAGACATGTGTCATCACATCTAGTTATTTAAAAAAAAAAATTGGTAGAGATGGAAGTCTTGCTATATCATTCAGGCTGGTCTCAAACTCTTGGCTTCAAGTGATCCTCCCTCTTTGGCCTTCCAATACACTGAGATTGTAGGTGTGAGCCACTGTGACTGGCCTTTATGTGCTTATTTCTTAAGCCAAGAAAATAGACCCAATGAAGGTCTACTGTCTTGCTTTTAGACATCATGATTGGATTGTGAGAGAGAGAGAGAGAGAGAGAGAAAGAGAGAGAGAGAGAGAGAAAAAGAGAGAGAGAGAGAACTAACAGGAGAGCCAGATCTTGTCCTGGTCTAATAAGAAGTTTCTCAAAAGGACCAGTGAGAAATTCCTGAGAATTCACTAGTCTCTTCCAATTTTTATCATCTCACTGTTACTCTCAGAAGTGACTTGCTAAGAGTATCTCATTTAAGCACAGAAGTTAGTTATACCAAGAGAAACATTCAAGACCTTGATGCCTTTTGCATCATATAATTTCCTTGCGCATTTTACATCCCCCAGAGCAGATAAATAAAGAGTGTTCGTTAACTAGAGTCAGAAATCTCTCAGGCCAAATGTCTGGAAAGCCGTGCTCTGTTAGTTCGAATATACACCCATCAGCCATAAGGGATGTCTAAACAGTGTAAGACAATAAAACCCCTTCATGTTTTCTGTTTTAGGGAAATCCTGCGTGGTTGCACTAGGGTCATAAAATTTACTAATGTGTTTTCTCATGGCGCTGGGCCATTGCATGGGCTCTGTGCTGTGGTATTGCATGCGGCCTGTAATCACAAACAAATGTATTCCACAAGCAGATGAGCTGTTACATGAGAAAGTGTGAGAGGTTAGAGCTGGAGATTTGGTGTCAGCTATGAAGCAGGTCCCTCCACAGCAAAAGACCCCTGAGTCCATGCAAATGAAAATGGCAGTGCCTGGGGGTTGGGGGTGGGAGGAAGACGTCGAGGGGGATGAGGTCACCACAATAAGCATCCAGTTTCCCAGCGAATGGGAAACTTTTCAAATTCAACTATAGCACTACATGGATAAGGAAAGAGATGGAATAGTGGGTCAGGTGGGGCAAGATATAGAAATCCCCTTGAGGAGGAGACAAGTGACATCAGAAGGTGTCCCAGAGAGAGGGATAGCCAAGACATGGAGCCAGTAGGAGGAGGCAGCCTTGTCTCAGCGAGGGAAACAGGCTGTCTGCAGCTGTGGGCACTCCTCTGACGTATCTAATGTGCAGGGATGCACGAGGAAGCCGGTCATCAGAATAATGCCCAAGTTTGCCACCCACTGCCTATCTGGCTTGAAAGGACATTCCCTGTGCTTCTGGGAACCGAACATCATTCTGTCCAGGCAAAAATAAATTCTCATAAAGAAACTGATGTTTATCTCAGTTTCCAAAAAGGAATTTTTGAGCTGTAATCAGTGACATTTCTTCTTGTGAGTGCCTGTAAAACATAGGAATGTTTTTCAGAATTCTTTGAGGTGAAAAAAAGAAAATCTCATATGGGTAATACAAGATCCAAATGCATTTACTCAGAAACAATGTGGAGTGAAAACACGTGAGTTAGAAGTCCTGGCTGCCCTGCTTTCTGACAGATTTTGAGCAAATTACTTGTGCTCTCCAAACCTCGGTTTCCTCCTTGGAAATTAGGAATAGTAATATCTGCCTCAAGGGCTGTTGTAAAAATAAATCTCACACTTTAATCACTACCCTTATGCCAACAACTTCCAGGTATCTTCTCTGGGACCCGCACTTCTCTCCTAAGCTCCTGATCAGTAATGTTCCACGAGCTTCTCAGCATCAAATGTCCCAAACTGAAATCATGACTTTTTCCCCCTCCAGCTTCACAGACCCGTTTTCTACTAAGTTAAAGGTGTCGCCTTGTGTTGCTGAAAAACTTAGCCCTCTCCCTAATTCCTTCCTCTCCATCACCACTCTCACGTCAAATAAATCATCAAATCTTTTAGATTCCAGCTCTTTCAATGCTTCCTAGCTGTCTCCATCTTTAGTTCAGGCTCCATCTTGTACCTTGATCATGGCAAGAGTTTCCCGGCCCCTCTTCTTGACTCTTCCGCCCATCCTATCTCCACATTCCCTCCAGAGAGATCTATGGAAAGAGCAAGTCTGTTTGGTTCACTCCCCAGTTTAAATGGCTTCCCAGTGCCCTCAGGACATTTCTCACCCTGGCTTGCCAAGCTCTTCGCTGGGTCCCTTCTTATCCCCCCACCTGCTGTCCTTAGTCTCTACAGCTATCCACTGAAGTTTTCTCTAGCTATGCTGAACTTTGCTGACTTTCTCTTATCCTCAGTTCTTCACAGAAGTTTTTCTATCTGCCTGGAATCAGTTTCCCTCCCCCTGTATCTCCCCTCTTATCTGACTAATTGCTCTCAACCTTCAGGTCCCAATTAGTTCTTACCCTCTGTGGAGTCTTTTCTGTGCCCTCAAGGGAGGGTGCATGTCCCTCTTAGGTAGTGCCACCAAACCTTGTCATTTCCCTAACATAGACACATGGGCCTCATCATATTGGGTGTGGACCTGCCAGTCTCTTCCACTGGACAGCACATTCTTTGATGACAAGATTTGGAAGCTATAGTCATTCTGTTCTCAGTGGCATGGACCAGACCACTCAATAACCATGTGGGAAGGGAGGGAGGAAGGCAGGGAGGGAGGGCTAGGGAAATAGGACATGTAGGCCTAGCAGAGAATCTGTCACTTAGCAAATGTTAGTTTCCACTCAATGTCGATAAACCACACACGGCTGCTTTTCTTAACCAGGTCTCATAATTAGTTTTTCATACCCAGCAAAGTGGAGAAGTTCCTTCTTATCTCAATGTGTTAAATCTCCACAGCCATCCAAGGGTCCCCAGACAGAAGCCTCTAGATTGGAGGTTGCACACCTCAAAACTTAACCCCATGCTTCTGTAACATGACTGACGAAATCTACTGGCTTGCTTCAAATTTCGCTCATCTCCTCTCTAAGAGAAGTGATGTAAGTAGAAACCAAGGCTTGCCTCAACACTGTCAAGAGGCTTCCACTACTTGCCGGTGCTCCACCAGATGGCTAGCACCACGAGGCAGGGCAGGGCAGTCTTGTTCACTGCACAACCTCAACACAGAGGCTGGTACAGAGGAGCTGCTCAGAAAACACCTATCGAATGAATATGTGAAAGGATGCTCCTTCTTCTTCTGGGGCAAAAGCGGGTACCTCATTTCATACTGGTGGTGACATCACGTAGTCACAATCATTATCCATGTGCTTCCATTTGTCCATTGAGACTTTGAGCTCTGGGATGCAGGAATCCCTGAACCGCCTTTACCAACCAAGCCCCATGCCTGACTCATAAAAGGTGCCCAGTAAACATGTACTTGACTCAACTGAAACATGATGTCCAGACAAGTGGGTAGATGCTTAGCCTTAATGAGACTGACTAGTCACCTTTCTGCTAAGAAGAATAAAGTGTTGCATATGTGTTACCTTTTTCCTTGATCACATTTTCATAGCAGTGGGTAGGTGCAACATGGCTACACCCACAATGTGGAAATAAGAAATGTAAGGGGACCCCCAAAATATAGTGGTTTGTGCAGGATTACATATGGGAAACAAATGGTCAAAGTCCTGATGTGCACGCCTGAGAGCTTTCCATCAGCCTGGCCTGTCATCCCAGGAGGACAATGGCAATAATGTCTCACTTTCACTGATGTGTAGTTTCCACTGTCTCACAGAAAGATGTTGCTGCCATCTCCTGTGTGCTGCCATTCTCTCTTTAAACTAATACTAAATCCTTTTTTCCCCATAACAAGTCTTGCTTTTCTAGAGCTGAGGGCAAGCCGGTAGGCAAGACCAAAAGCAAACAAATAAATGTATTTCTACTATTCCTCGTTTTTAATTCTCTCCCTAAAGTGGGAATTGGAATTCATCTTCTGGTTGAAGATTCCCACAATTTATAACTGAAGAAGTATAATCTCAACCACAAGTAATCCTTTGACTCCACTAAAGGCAATTCTAGGATGGCTCTTTTGGCTGAGATAGCTAAGTGTATTTCTGTTTAAAGCTTGTGATTAGAAACTTAAAGTCGACCATAGTGAAACCCTGTAGACTTGGTAATTTGAGAAAGATTTTTAGTATTTGAATTGATTTGTCTTATATAAATCAAATTGCCTTAGATTTATTCCCACTGACAATGAATTTAGAGTATTCAGGAAAACTACCCTAAAATATTCTGAATGCCGTTAGAGGGAGGATTTAACATCTTTCCTCCATCCTACTTTTCTCTTCCTCTTTCTCCTTCTCTTTCTTAACTTTTTCTTTCCTAATCAGAGTCACAGAAATACTGAAGAGAGGGCTTTTAAGTCAATTCGAAAAGTGTTTCTGCCCCTAAATTGCTGAGATCTCAGAACATAGAAAACTTCTAATAATAGGATTTGTGGGGAAGAAGTGAAAACTAAGAACAGCTACTTCTCATGATGAATTTTGATGCATTGTCAAGGAAAGAATAACATTGTATTATGAATAACTAAACCTCAAAAGTAAAATAAAATGGTAAACTTGCCAAGAGTATGAAACGTTTCGGCATACAACAGTGACACACGAATAAATGAGGAAAAAAATCACTATTGCCAGCCTCAGTAGGTAATAGATTATTTAAGAAAGCCAACGAACTCATTCCAATTCAGCAGAGAAAGGTGGGTGGAAGGGAATGCTTACTTGTTAGTTTTCAAGTTAACTTCATCCCCATTTTCTAGATACATATATTCTTTTTTTTTTTTATAGATACATATATTCTAACCAAATGATAAAGATTCCCACTCCCAGTAGATAAAATCAGGACTCATTCTCAGGGCTCCCACACTAAAATGTTTCCATTCTTTTTTTGCCCCTTAATTCTATATGGCAGTTAATTTCTCTTATTGGCTTCTTACAGTCCTCACATTGGCTAAATAATTTCCTAGTGTCCACTTCACTATAAGTAGTTTTTGAAAGAAGTATTTCCTGAACCAATAGTATAATCTGCATTAAATTATAACAAATTACCACATAGAAAAAAAGTATACATGTGAGCTTTAGGCAGATAATATCTCTGCTGAGAAGGCAGGATAAGAAAGTTCAAATGTAAGTCCGGACACAGTGGCTCATACCTGTAATCCCAGCACTTTGCAAGGCCGAGGCAAGAGGATTGTCTGAGTATAGAAGTTTGAGACCAGCCTGGGCAATAGGGTGAAACTTCGTCTCTACAATAAATTAAAAAATTAGCCAGGCGTGACGTCATGTGCCTGTGGTCCCAGCTACTTGGAAGACTGAGGGGGAAGGAACTCCTGAACTCAAGAGGGGGAGGCTGTGGTGGCTGTGAGCATGCCACTGCACTCCAGCCTGGGTGACAGAATGAGATTCTGATGCCCAAAAAAAAAAATAGTTTAGGATACACTCCAAGTGTGGAAAAGGCTGAAAACTGAAATAAAAAGTAGATAGTACTGAGACTTTGTACAAGTTGTAGGTTGCTAATACACAGGGCTTGTGAAAAGTTTACCTTCATTTATTGTTTCTTTAATACTCTTCCTTTGTGTATATGAATTCCAGTTTCTGACCTGTATCATTTTTCTTCTCCCTAAAGAACTTCTTCTAACATTCCTTACAAAAGTCTGATCTATGGGGGATAATTTCCTCAATTTTTGTTGTCTAAGAAGGCCTTTACTTCTACTTCACTTTAAAAAATCAATAGAGGCCAGGTGCAGTGGCTCAAGCCTGTAATCCCAGTACTTTGGGAGGCCGAGGAGAGAGGATTGCCTAAGCTCACGGGTTCGAGACCAGCCTGGGCAACTTGGTGAGACCTTTTCTCTACAATAAAAATAAATAAGCCAGGCATGGCAGTGCTTGCCTATAGTTCCAGCTGCTTGGAAGGCTGAGGCAGAAGGACCGCCTGAGCCCCGCAGGTCAAGGCTGCGGTGGTTGTGAGCATGCCACTCCACTCCAGCCTGGGCAACAGAGTGAGACTCCAACTCAAAAAAAAAAAAAAAAAAATCAATAGAGTGTATTTTTTAGAGTAGTTTTAAGTGTAGTTTTAAGTGTACAAAAAAATTGAGCAGAAAGTACAGAGTTCTCATACATCCCCTCAATTCCCTCAAGTAACATCTTGTATTATATGGGACATCTGTTACAATTGACAAATCAATCTTGGTACACTATAATTAGGCCCCTAGTTTACATTAGGACTCATTCTTTGTATTGCACAAATGTTTGGATTTTGATAAATGCA
>CAUYQG010268939.1:0-25239 GCA_963574415.1 Tarsius wallacei
CCCCCCCCCCCCGCCCCCCCCCCCCCCGCCCGGCGGCCCCCGCAGACAAAGAAACGAGATCCAACTGAAAGCAAAAATGCCATATTTTGAGATCTGTTGCCATATGTGACCTATATATGTTAAAACAAACTTTTTAAAATCCCTGGATTCTATAATTGCTTAAATCATTACAAGGAAGCATAAATATATTTTTAAGTCATTACTGCTACTACTCCTTTCTAGATTAAATAGAAAATATGTATACTTTTGAGCACTTGTCCTATAACTGTGATAGGGCCCCTATAGACTAGCTTCAAGGAACAGAGCCCCAACCATTTCAGTCCTGTGCAAGAAGTTTGTAAAGAACACCCCCAGTCTGGGCATGGTGGCTTATGATCCCAGCACTTTGGGAGTCCAAGGTGGAAGAACTGTTTGAGCCCAGAAGTTTGAGACCAGCTTGGGCAACATAGTGAGATCTAGTCTCCACATAAAATCAAAAAATTAGCTGGGCATGGTGGTGTGCGCCTGTAGTCCCAGCTACTTGGGAAGCTGAGATGGAGAGATTGCCAGAGCCCAGGGTCAAGGCTAGATTGTGCCACTGCACTCCAGCCTGGATGACAGAGTGAGACCCTGACTCAAAAAAAAAAAAGAGCACCCCCAGGTCAGTGCTTTCAGAGATCATATGGCTTAGAACGTCCATTTCCATGCCCCCTCTCTATCCTTTAGAGCTAGGTAAGCCCCATTCTGAGTATTTTCCTCTGTATCATGACCCACTGTCCTCCCCCGCCACTGTCCACATGTAATTGCCACCAATATACAGTCATATCTACTCATAACAAAAACTTGGCTGAGGGTCAGGTCCCTGTCAGAAAGTGTTATATAATCTATATATCAGAGTTAGAGGCTTCTGGCATCAGTGACATTGTAAGACTTTCAAGAGAAGACCCACATAAATAACCTCCACATGTGTACATGATATGTGTGTATGTGTGTTCCCATGCATGTATGTGTTTATAATACATGCACTTATCTCTCTAACCACTACATACACAAACACACACACACACACACACACACACACACACACACACACACACACACACAATTCTGTGATAAAACCTGAAAGACTGTCTTATTTAGCCTCTCACATAGGACAGGAATTCCCTCTCCAACTGTCCTGACAAGTGGCCATCCAGCCTCTAACTGAATGCCTACAGGGAACAAGGTGAACTCAGTTTCATACCATTTCTGTGTCCTTTTATGGACAACTTTTAGAGTTAGAAAAGTCTTTCTGATATTACACTCAAATCTTTCATCCTAATTCAGTTTCTCCTGGAGGCATCAAATACTTGCACCAACACCTCTTTTGCTAGACTCCTTTCTTTCTGCCTTTTATCTCTACTCCTTGTTGTCTCATCATCTTTCTAATTCCAAATGGAATTTAAAGTTGTAGTAAGACGTAGAGTCAGAACATTCATAGTTGAAGGCTCTTATATCATGAAGAAGGCATGTGTGTCTGTTCAGTTTGTTGGGAAAATATATTTATTAGTTTGCTAAGACTGTTGTACAAAGTACTACAGACTGGGTAAGTTAAAACAACAGGACTTTATTGTCTCACAGTTCTGGAGGCCAGAAGTTGAAGATGAAGGTGTTCACAGAGCCATATTCTCTGATGGCTCTAGGAGAGCCTCTTCTAGTTCTGGTATTTGCCAACAATCCTTGGCTTGTAGATATATCACTGGAGTAATGCTTATGGCTATCTTCACCACGTGTGTCTTCACATTGTCTTCATTCTGTGTCTGTCTCTGTGGCCAAATTTCTCCTTTTTGTAAGGACATCAGTCATATCAGATTAGAGCCCACCATAGTGATCTCATTTTAATTTGGTTACCACTACAAAGACCGCGTTTCCAAATAAGGTCACTAAGGTCACATTCTAAGGTACTAGGGGTTAAGACTTCAACATATCTTTTTAAGAAGTGTGTGTATATATATATATTTGAGAGAGAGAGAGAGTCATAAACATTTGTAGTCAAGTGATGTAAGTTCAAAGTGTTAATCCTTGAGCAAAATTCCAGAAAAAGGTCATTTATTCTTTGTAAGGAAAGATAGATTACTGGGGGGAGGGAATTTTCTCTTTTTGTTGTTAATATGTTATAATAGTAATATATATCATATATGTATACATTACCAGATATATAATAGATGAGTCTTTTATATCTATTTTAATATTATTTATATATGGGGACCCCCCAAAACCCCAGAATTATCTGTTAGAGGATGGGCCCCTTGTAGTACAGGCTTCCCCTGCTAGGTAAGTGGTCTAAGAACCCATTGGTATCAGTGTATCAGCTAGTGTTGTTGTGAGAGGCTGTGTTTGGCTTTAGTGAATTTTTTTTTTTTGGAGATTCTTTGTTTTTGTCCATTTCATCATGGGTGATTTATAAGCACACTCGCCCATGCCATGCTGAGTGTTCAGCAGTTTTTGACCAAAAACGACATGACCTCCATTCCCCACCCTCCCTATTCACCCAATCTCACCCCAAGAGACTGCTTTTTGTTTCCCTGGATGAAAAAAGTCCTCAAATAGAAACGTTTTGCAGATGTGAAGAGATGAAACAAAAAACAGCAGAAGCAGTAAAAGGCATCAAAATTGACAAATTCAAAAACTGTCTTGAGCAGTGGAAAAAGCATCTTGAAAGGTGTATGGCATCAAATGAAGAGTACTTTGAAGGTGACTGAAGTTTATACATGTAAGAATAAATACATAATTTTTTATAAATAGATTCTGGTTTTGGGGGTCTCCCCTCATATTATATATTTTTAAATATTTATATAATATGCAAATAATGAACACAACTTCAACCTATTACATATTTTTAATCAAATAATTAATTGCAGGAAGAAGGCACCAAGCCAACACTCTGTTTTACGGTTTTTTATATTGCTAGGATAAGGAACTATCACACCCAAAGTCAAATATTTGTTATATAAAAAATCCAGGTGACAGAAATGGATAGTGATATTTACCAGTAAAATACTCTATCATATGTAGAGATGGGGCCAACTGCAAAGCACTTTTGGGAGCACTCAGGCTGGGGGACACTGAAATAAACCTGAAGCTGGCCTGGACCTCTCTCTTAGTCCAGAGCTGATAGAGTGGAGAGCCCCACTCAGAGTGAGCCAAGAGTCAACTTGGGTTAGGGGAAACTTCACCCATTTTGCATCCAATTTCCCAGGAACCTCTGGTGTCTTCTGATTTCTGCCTCTGGACTTGGAACCGGAAGGGGACGTGTAGATCTGCTCTCCGTAGGAACAGATATCCAGCCCATGGTTTGGGTTCCTCCTCCTGAGAGAATCCTCAGGCAACTTCAGGGACTGTATCCATTTGCTTGAGTAAACCAGGGGACTCCAACAAGTTTCTTCTAGGCACCCTACCGTTCTTCAGTACTTCGTGGACCTAATGCTTCCAGTTCTGATTACACTGTCTCTCTGATTACACTTGCCTGGACTTAGTCTTGGGTGAGACTAGAGAATTTCTTCTTTCCTCCCATGTAAAGGCCAGACTAGGAGAGAGTTCCATCTTGTCTTCTCCCTAGAGGTTGACTTATCACAAGGATGAGGGAGAGGGAGCAATGGGTACAAAGAAGGTTGGCTCTATTTGGGGTAGCTGGCTAAGAGCGAATTGAAAGCGCAGCTGGACAGATGTGGAACCTTTGACATCAGTGAACCTAGTAGGTAAGCAGGTGGGGAAGTGGACAGGCCAGGACCCATAAGGCTCTGTACTCCCTGACTAGAAAGGCTTTACTGCTACCCTAGGCTTTCAACTGGGAGTTTGGAAAAGGACTGGGGGAGGGAGAAACCAGTAACCAGATTCAGGCCCTTATGGGCTGGACAAGGAGGCACAGGGGAAGGTGGTGATTTTTGGTGGTCATTCATTGATTCCTTCTTTCTTTCATTTAAAAAATATTTACTGAATACTTACTATGTACCAGATGCTATAGTAGATCAAGACCCAGTTTTTAAAGTAATTTACAGAATTAGGAAAGGGGAAGAAATAGTATTGATCAGGGCAACAGCAGGAAACATTTGGGAATTTCCTCCTGTGTGTGTGTGTGTGTGTGTGTGTGTAGAGAGAGGCAGAGAGAGAGAGAGAGAGAGAGAGAGATTGAAATTTGCTTTTCCCACAGCGTCCTGGTCATAGAGCAATGCATCTTTACCTACTCCAATATGCATGCATGCCTCCCAAATTGTAGGTTCCTTAACAACAATCCACAGCCTTCCATCAAAGAAACCTTTTCTAAACCTTTTCTACTTCTCAGGAGCCAAGGGTTAGTGAATGGCCTCAGTCAGGGTGTATACACATGCACCAAGTGGCCACATTCTGGGTGGGGCATACACAAGGTAGCTTGGAGTTTTGGAAAGATGCGTTTTGGTCAAGTCAGTTAAAAATCAGCCAAATAGCTTGTAAAGTCAGCTGTGGTTTGTTTTGGACTTAGGCCACACTTAAGGGGCCATATATGTGCACCTCATTTTAAGAGAACCTGTACCCCAAAATCCCAATTTTGAAAGGGAAAGAGGAATGTGCCTGACCATTTTTGGAAGCCATATAGAGTCCTCATTTATTGACACAGGTGTATCAAAGAGGCGGTGAGGGCCTTGAAGGAACATCTGATTCAACTCTCTACCTTCTGATGGTGATATCCTGAAATCATCTCAGGCGAATGGGCCTTCATCTGGCTTTGGCAGACTCCCAGGGACTACTAATGGGTTAAAAATGTGGTTGTGGCTGCCATGGAGTTGAGCGCTCTGCCCATACACAAACCTACCTTGTCTTTTAAAATGAGAAGGGACTCTGGGGCTTTGTGGCAAAGGGTGTAGTTTTCTGAAAAATCAAACTCAAATTATTAAATTAAAACATAAATTGGGCCATGCATCTGGGATGTTCCTTACATTTTATGGAAATTATGAAATACATCTCTTTGTTCAACTTTAAAATTATAAACAAACACAGCTTCTCTGCACAAAAGGGAAGGAGTTCCCATGACCTGATATTTGCAATTTCCCCTAAAATATGGCTTTCTGTATTTGTCGAAAAATATTGATGTTCAGTCAGGGCATAGTTTACTCTTGCTGTGTAGTTTGATTTCACATTGGACTACTCACCTTTTAGTAACCAAATTTGTGACCCAACGAAAATTTCTCTTTTACAAGGAGCTTGGACTCTTATTTATTTCGCAACCTTTATTTGTGTATGAGATGAACCATGACATTTAAACTATGCTTGATAGCTTAACAGATTATAAGAACAAAACCAGATGGCCCAAACAAAAATAATGCTTTGATTGCTTTCAAATTCATGTCAAAAATTAAAAACAGCTTTCAAAAACCTTTGACTTTTTTTTTTTCAGAGATGACTTTGAATCATATATGTGTATGTATACTACTTTATCCCCAAATTAGAAATATGTAAACCAAAAATATAACAATGCTTGTTTTGGGATTGAGGGGCGTTTTCTTCTTTTTTTCTTTTCTACTGCTCTCAATTTTCCTGCAGTTACTTTAGAAGCAGAAAAAAACATTTTTAATGACTACTTTTTAGTTTAATTTTAATGAAGTCTTTTTTAGGGTTCAGTCAAAGTGTTTTCCTCGGTTGAGAAAATGGACATTGTTAAGCATTAGCGGTTCATAATTCTTCCACGCAAAATGATGAATAATGTGTGGTTACTTTAACACAGTGCTTCATGAGGTTAGAAAACTGAACCGGTACCAGAGTCTTTAGAATTAATGTAAATTCTACAAAAGTGGTTATTTAATTTTCTAACTCACTTTAATGTATTTTCAACATTATTAGTATTAATCACAATTCTCACTTTCTTTGAGAGCAGTGAACCAACTAATTCTTTAAAAATGGGCTTTTAAAAAGAACCTCGATTTAAAAGGGCTCTCAAACCTGGTGGTAGTTTGCAGGGCAAAGTCAGAATGTGGCTACTTGAATTTCTAAACGAAAACGTTCACAAAGTGTTAGCATTCCTTTTTCCGTTCTTGTTTTGTGAAAGAATCTCTATTCCGACTCAGATTTATTTTTCTTCAAATCTGCTGCAAGAGAGCGAACAAACTTTGCTGCAAATCAAAGCCCTGACAGTTATATTTCCCTGAGATAATTGCATACTGCTTTGGAGTTTCCTTTTCCCCTGTTTCCTTTTGTTTTGACAACAAGATTCTGGGAAAACAATATACAAATGATAACTATGCTGTCACGAGTATACTGAATTTTAAAAATAAATAACTGTCGACCCAAAAAGCTTCCAGGAGCCTATGGAGTGAGTTCTTTTTCCAAACCGTTCCAAAACCAGATGTGGAAATGTTTAGCTAATTCCCCTACCCATTCTCCATGCAAAGAATTCCTACGTGCGTGTCTCTAACGACATCAGCGGAGAGGCAGAGACAAAACCCCTGTCTGCTTTCAAGGAGATTTGAATTACACTTCACAGTTCACTCTCTAACATCACAAAACGAATTTGAACGTCAGCTTTTGTCTCTTTTAAAAAGGGATTTTTTTTGTCCCAAGATTAAAAATACTCTGTGTTTAGACCAATATTCAATCTTTCTTGTAAGACATTCAGGAATAGACTAGCTCTTGGTAAGGAAATTTGAAATCTACCCTTTTAGCGATTTTGAAGTCCACGGCACATTATTATTAACTATAGTCACCATGCTGTGCACTAGATCACTGGAACTTATTATATTCCTCCTGTCTAACTGAAACTTTGTACTTTTAAACTAACATCACCCCTTTTTCTGTCTACTCCGTATTCCAACTACTGCTCTACTCTTTACCTCCATAAGTAAGTGAGGCGACAGACATCAGCTGCTGAACTTTATAAGCAGCGTTTTCAGCATAAAAAATTGATGGAAAGTTAAGTGGCAGCTCTTCTTCCTCTTTCCTTTTTTTGTTTGTTTGGGCCCTTCCATCCTCTTCCTGTCTATGAGAAGTGGGCTGTCTTGGTTTCACAAGTACTACAAGATAAGATCTCAGTCTTGCTTTGCTAATCTGACTGTATCATTCTCAGTGACTGATATAGGTATGCCTTAAATATATGCACTTGGATTCTTCCAACTTAATTAAAGGAGCAGTTTTGATTACTGGAGGAAAAGGAAATAGAGTTCGTGTTTCCAAAACAAAACTTTTCATGATTTTTTTAATGTAAAGAATTTATTAAGGCTTATTAAGGGGTTTTTGAAAAAAGGGAAGGAGGAAAACTCTGTTAAAGCAGCTAATGGGAAATGTATATGTATAAACTCCAGCTAGGAAAACAGAAAGCTACTTGTACTCTGTAGCTTCAGGAGAAGCAAACATTTTGCATCCAGGTGTTATTAGCAGAGCTGGATTTGTCTGACCTCTCTATAGCTCAGTTCAGGATGGTATGTGCCAGTATCTGAGCCCTGCTTGGCTATGCAAATGCATCTAAGCTCATTGCTTCTGAAATATAGCGGGGATAATTTGCGATCAAGTCAAAATGGGGCTATGGTAACGCAACCCCTAAGATCTGCTTTCTTCCTTAGCCCAGAGCCTCAGCAAGAAGCTGGACAGGGGTCCCGAGGTGACTGCTCCCTTCTCTGCATTGATTTCCTCCACAGTCCTCAACTCCATCTCAGCTCTGAAGAGTTCTGAAGACTTTAAATAGAATTCTGCCCACAGCTCCTGGGATACTGTGCACAGCCCAAGCTAGGGCTAAAAATATCTTCAGTTTGGCACTGCCACACAACCCTCTCTTCTGGCATCTCCTTCTCATTCCTTGGCCGTCTTTTCCCTCTGCCCCCAATAACCAGAGCCCACCTTGTCCTCCCTTGTCCAGGATCCCATTCTTCCAGCACATCTCAGTGAGGTGTTAGAAAAGTCAGTTGATGAATCCATACTGTGTTGTGAATGACTTCTAACCATACACACACACACACACACACACACACACACACACACACACACACATCCACACACCCCTACCCTCCCTTGGGAAGTGCAGGCAGCAGGGGAAGGGAAGGGAGGCTGCCCATTTTGATGACCTGTACTCAGCAAGAGGGAACACTTCCCAAAGAATACCATTGAGCTCAGCATTAGCACGCTCATGAGCAAGTTCACACTGCCTCCCTCCTAATCTCTCCACTTCTCCTTCTTACCCTGGAACGTGGGTCCCACCCCACTGACTTCCTCCTTAAGCTTTGTCTGAGCTCAAAGGTATGTTGTCACAGCACAGGCATCTTCATTTATTGCTCTCATCACATGGCAGTCTGTTCCTGGCTTTAAGAAAATCAGAGGAAACACTTTCTGTCCTGTCCAAGTTTGGAAGTTTGTACTAAATGACCCCCAAACTTAATGATGTTATTGGGCCCCTTCCTTCAAGGTGGATTCAGTGCAATGTAATTCTAGAGGTAGATGTGTGTGTGAGGAGACATGAGATAGTTTAAATGCTAAAATGATTGCTTGAGGGACAACTGTCTTGTTCCTAGGAAAATTTCAGCTTTTTATAACTCTATTTGGATTATTCATTGGGTGAGGGGAGGACGAGGAGTATAGGAAAGATGCTTGAGGGAAGGAGAGGAAATGGATAGCCTAACTCCCCGGACAAGAACAACCTTAAACTTGGGTCTCAATTTGGGGGTTCAGGTGATCCTTTTGCCTCAGCCTTCCAAGTAGCTGCAACCACAGGTGTGCGCAACCATACCTGGCTATTTTTTAAAAAAAATTATTGTACAGATGAGGTCTTGCAAAGTTACCTGGGCTGGTCTCAAACCCCTGGGGGATTTGAACAACAAAAATGGAATTAAATAATTGTTTTCTTGGCCTATGGCAACAACTACTTATTCATTCAGGGCAAATGGGCCTAGGCTGTAAGATGATATTTAAGAAAGAATGAAAGAAAGAGAGAGAGGAAAGGAGAGAGGGAGGGAGGGAGGGAGAGAAAACCACTCCCGAAGCATGCTTAAGACAAGATAAGACAAGGTGATCCTCTTTAGAACAAAATAGAAGTGCAGTCGTGATGGGGTATCTCAGCTTCCGAAAGGAGCCTCAGCAAATATCATGCCTCATTCTGGAGCAAGCGGTTTGTTTACTTAATTCTCGAGTCATCCAGCATCAGAATTTGCTTATTTGCATTGTTGTTGTTATTTTAGTTTGTTTGGGGTTTGCAGTGGGGGTAATAAGATAGGGGGTTTTTGTTTGTTTGTTGCCACTGCTTTTATTTTTGCTTTTTTTTTTTTTGAGTTAGAGTCTCACTCTGTTGCTCAGGTTGGAGTGCAGTGGCACTCTCATAGCCCCTGCAGCCTCGACCTGCTGGGTTCAGGTGATCCTTCTGCCTCAGTCTTCCAAGTAGCTAGAACCACAGGTGCGCACCACCATGCATGGCTAATTTTTTTTTAATTTATTGTAGAGACAAGGTCTTGCCAAGTTGCCTGGGCTGGTCTCGAGGCACTGGGCTCAAGCAATCTGCCTCCCAAAGTGTTGGGATTACAGGTGTGAGCCACCACACTCGGCCAATTTTTGCTTTTGAAAAACGAACACACAAAAAAGCAGTTCCAGGAGAGACATTTCAGGATGAACAAAAATGAAAGGAGGGAGCCCAGCAGACCCCTTAGTCTTCTCTTTTATACCCCAACACCTCTGAGAGAATGAGGAGTCGTTAATGACAGAGGGACAGATAGCAAGATTGATCTGTATCAATCAGGAGCAAAACATTTCATCCAGGCCAGTGCACTTTTCTAGCGGGCTCCTAATGCCATGGTTCTCATTAAAGAATGCAACAGATTCATCGATATCAAAGGAAGAGAAAGAGCCACATTTTTGCTACTAGGGAATAAAGAAGGAAAGATATGTGACAGTTTGGGCCCAGCACTATGCACATAGTATGCATTCAATAAGTACTAGTCAAAGAATGAATTAATTTACTCAGGGGTTACGTAGCAGGGTACAGAAGTGAATTCCTACATTTACGCATGTACATGTCCTTTCAAATGTTAGACACTTTACTCTCATTTTTTGATGTATGTCATTTTGAAGTGAAAGTCAAGTTGGACAACACTTGATGATGCTGTTCTTGCTTCCTTCTTCCTTCATTTGTCACCTCCTTTTGAACACTTATTCTTAGCATTACTAAAAGAAAGCCACTCCTGAAGCATGCTTAGGACGAGGTATTCCACTTTAGATCAAAACAAGAGTGCAGTCGTGATGGGGTGAGTATCTCGGCTTCTGAAAGGAACCTCAGCAAATATCATGCCTCATTCTGGAGCAAGCGGTTTGTTTACTTAACTCTTGAGTCATCCGGCACCAGCTCACGTCAGAATGTACTTATTTGTACTCTGCCTGCCACTCTTTAAGAGGTAAAAGCAATAGGACCAGGAAGTAGCCACAGAACTTCTTATTGAAAAAGAAGCTAGTGAAAATAAAATAAGAAAATCAAGCAAAGATTTTAGGAGACAGCTTGCCAACGTGTAAAGCACAAGCCCAATGCTCTCTTTCTTTAAGACTTTTAAGTAGTTTTTATGGGTAACATGCATTGAAAAATGTAAAATTAAAAACCAGCATGTTGTTATGTTTCTGCAATTTCATTAGTTTACAAGGTGTCCTGATGAAAGTATCAGGGAACCTACTGGTCATTACGATTTCTGAAGCTACTGCTGGTGTTTATGAAGCATTCATTTGATCATCTTAAGCAAGCCACTCAGCAAAATTTCAGGATTTGGTTGTTAGAAAGAAGGCACAATCTCTTTTTAAATCTTTACTTAAATTTATTGCTAACAATATGTGAGGTCAGTGGGACCCTCAAAGATGGAAGCGTCACCATCCTGAATTAAACTGTATCTGCTGTCTCCTTATTAAGTGTTTGACAAAAAATCTGTTTCTGTTCTGTTCTCGTTTTGTCTTGTGGTTGCACACAAAAGGGTGCCACTCTTGATCAATATAGAGTGTCATTCGACATATGTGTTTCAAACCAGAACAATGCGGTAAAGTCACTTAAAGAAGTCATCCATAAACATGCAAGTTCTAACAATGAAATTAAAGTTAAGTTCTTTCTCACTTGAATGTTTTCCCCTTCTTAATGCTTTAGGAACAGCCTTTTGCTTAAAATATATATAAACATGTTTGAACTTTGATAGAAAGAAAATAAGATGACTTGCCTTTTATGTTTTTGTGTGCCCTAGAAATCCTCACTGGACAGCTTCCTGTTTCCTGTGCTTTGTTACCTGATTGGCTGCAGGGATGAAAGCTTTCGAGTTAATTGGAGGAATGGTCCTCCTCATCTCTGTGTTTTCAGCATGTTCCGGACAACGTGCCATGTCTGTGCTGTGCTCCATAGATTGGTTAATGGTCACAGTACACCCCTTCATGTTGAACACTGACGTATATGTACACTTTCATGAACTACACTTGGGCCTGGGTTGCCCTGCCAACCACGTTCAGCCATATATCTACCAGTTTACCTACCGTGTTACTGAATGTGGCATCAGGGCCAAGGCCGTCTCTCAGGACGTGATTATCTACAGCACTGAAT
Organism: Tarsius wallacei; assembly: GCA_963574415.1. Lineage (NCBI taxonomy): Eukaryota > Metazoa > Chordata > Mammalia > Primates > Tarsiidae > Tarsius > Tarsius wallacei. The sequence goes on from CAUYQG010268939.1 coordinate 11,525, forward strand.
TGCACTACGCTTCTAAGGGCACATCATCTAGGTATGTGTTCCCAGTGTCATGTGCTACCCCTCAAAAGTCCCCATGGCTCACCATGCCCTTCTTCATGAGAGTAGCCAGCAAGAGTGGAACCAGAGCCCCAAAGGATGGGACATGCTATGAAGTGTTCAGCTTGTCATCGTCCAGCCAAAGGCCTGACTGTGACTGTCCACCTTGTGTCTTCAATGAGGAAGGGCAAACTCAGGTTCCCCATCATCAAGCAGACTCTCAGGAGGACCATTCTATGCAGCCATCTCACTTTCTTGATATTGGTGAGGATTGGTCTCTTCGCTCGGATGATCTGATTGAGTCCATGTGATCCCCAGGTTTGAAGTCTCCAGAAGATACTGTTTCTAGAACTACTATACAGTGTTTCCGCATATCAGACAAATAAGTGTTCTTGTGGCCCTCTTCTGAGAGTTTTTGGGAAAGGGCAACCCATGGCAACTTTATGAATAAAGCTTTTTTTGTATTTTTATATCCTTTTTAAAGGAGAATAAAATTCTGGTGGCATAAAAATATCAGTTGGGCATTTTTATTTAATAAATACATACATCGTTTTTACTGCGGACTAGGCATTGTTCTAAGTGGCTTCCAAACATTAGTGCCTGGTCTCCTCGCTAGGAGGGCTTCTTTCTCCTTTAAGGTCCTCCAATACAGCCTCCTCCAAATGAGCTTCCCCATTCATTTTCCCACTTCACTTACACTCTGCACCAGTAACTTAGTACTTAGCTACAGACTTTCTGGGAGATAAAGCCTGGGGGGAATCACATGAGTGCAGGGAATTAGGACCACAGAATCTGAATTTCCCAACACTCAATCCTCAAGGCTTCATTAGGAAAGGGGCAGGAGAAGAACAGTCATCGAAGGAGACAAAAGTGATCAGAAAGATGAAAGGGGAAGTGTGACTCATGGAATTCTCAGGAGGAAAACTTGATCTACAGCTGTGCCATTTTTTATCCATGGAAAGCATAGATTGCACTAGTGATTTATAAACCACCCATGCTTCCATGAAGCACTCAGGTCACCACCCACCAGCTAGATGGTAAGCCCCAGGAGCCAAGGGCTGGAACTTATGCTTTAGTCACAGATTGATAGTACTTTAAAGGGAGTTTTCAGAACATTTTCAGCAACATCTGGCTGACCATTAGCTTTTTCAAAGGCTTAGAGCCATAAGAAGGAATGAATTGTTCAATACATATTTGTTGTGTGCTACTACATGCCAGGCATTGTCCTAGGCACAGAGGATAAGGCAGCGATTCGAGGGGGACTTGGAGTAATTGAGCTAACACGGCAAATAAAAAGGTAAACAAAAGCAAATTCAGGCCGGGCTCTGGGCTCAGCCTGTAATCCTGGCACTTTGGGAGGTGGAGGTGAGTGGATTGCCTGAGTCCGCGGGTTCAAGACCAGCCCAGGCAATTTGGCGAGACCTCGTCTCTACAATAAATCAAAAATTAGCCAGGCATGGTAGTGTGCACCTGTAGTTCTGGCTACTTAGAAGGCTGAGGCGGAAGGATCGCTCGAGCCCAGCAGGTCGACACCGGGGTGGCCGTGAACATGCCACTGCACTCCAGCCTGGGCGACGGAGCGAGACTCCAACTCAAACAATAAAATAAAATAAATTCAGATAGCAGCAAATAGTATGGAAAACTTAAAGTGATATGGGAGAAACCGAAGTAGTTAGGAAGGGCAAGGCCTCTGAGGACTTATCATTTGAACTGAGTCTTGAATGTGAGGAAGAAGCCAGTCCTGAGATGATCTGGAGACAAGAAACATTCCAGATAGTAGAAGCACCTCATTTAATCCTCACTACAACCTATGCGAGAAATACTCTTCTCATACCTATTTTATAAATAAGAAAACTGAGGCACAGGGTGATCAAGACACTTGCCCACCTATTTAGAAGCAGACTCTTTCAAAACACCATGTTGTATACCATAGATAGAATTTTTATTTGCCATTACAAAGGAATTAACTCATTAAAAAAAATAAGTAGCAAATGTCAGCATAATGTTTGTACCTTTATTAATAATATAGGCAAAGTGCTTCAGCAGATGAGTAGATATTAGAGATTCAGCCATGGTTGTTGAAGAAGTACAAACTGTTCATTTAAAAGTTCCCTGTCCCTCCTTGAGGAAAACCAGGTAATAATCCTCGAAAACAGTGTATTCATGCAACAAACGTTTACTGGGCTTGTCTTATGTACCAGACACATGATGATGCTGAGGATGCAATGGGGAATAAGATCGACAATCTAATTGGGGTAAGGAAGACAAATAAGCCTGGGGAACTAGAAACTGTAGAGGCTACCCCAGACCAGAGAACGGGTCGTGCAAAGACGTGAGGACTTGGGCTGAGTTCATCAAAGAAAGTGCAAGTCCAATACAATGGAGGCAGGCTGGGGGGACGGTGATGGTGGTGAGTGACAGGGCTAGAGCAGTAGCAGTATACAAGTCTGTGCACAAGAGAGCTAGCCTGTCCCTCTCCACATCCTCTCTTCAGGAGCTTACAGATTACTCAACATTCGAACACATGCAAGCAACTTACAAAGCAATCAATACTAGACACATTAGACCTGCGTTCCTATGTTCAGGGTGAGCATCTAGCAACTGCAAGACTCCCGTGGTAATAATAGGAGTTACCAGGTGCTAGACATTGTATACACAATCTCACTTAATCCTCACAACAGCTCTACGAAGTGAAATGATTTTCCCTGTTTTACAGGTGGGGAAACTAAGGCTCAGAGAAATGAAAGTTGTACAGTTAGTAAATGATGTTACTGGGACTCAAATCCTGGTTTGTCTGGCTCCAAAGTCTACTTTCCCCTCTACATTCAGCACTTCCTCCGAGAGAAGAGTCTCCCGTGTGAATTGGAAGATCCTGGAAGGTTACCTGGTAGAGGTAGGCGATGACCCCACTCTTAGAAGACGAGGAGGACCTGGCTAAGCAGAGGAGAGAAAGAAGAACATTCTTCATGCGCATAAGCCCTGGAAAAGGGTGGACAAGTGCACTCTGTTGGAGGGAGGCCATTTGAGGGGGTTTGTTCTAACTTTGGTGAGAGGAGATGAGGAGAGCATATGGGGAAGTCATTGAAGGGTAGGCAGAGAAGAAAATAAGAGCCATTTCAAGTGAAGAACAACGGGACCTCATTAATTTTAGCCTACCAGAAACAGTTAAACGTCTACAGAAGCCCTATTCATGATTAAGAGATAAGTTGAATAGTGCAGGCTAATATGGAAGCTCCAGGCTCTAGAACAAAGAGGACAGGCTTCCCAGAGGACATGACTTCAGCAAAGCACTGATCTGTCTGACTGATATATGTGAAAATGAAAAGATTGACTCAAAGAAGATGTCACCATTTGGAGCCCGAGAAGCTCAGAAGACATAGTAAGCTCTGGATTTAAGTAAGGAAATGGGGTAGACTCGAAGATGGGGTGAAGATGAGTCTAGGTTGGACATGTTGAGTTTGAGATGAGAGTGACATCCAAGTGGGTACGTCTAAGAATCACCTCAAGAAATGGAGCCGGGGCTCAAGTAAAGGGTAATTGCTGGGAGATAAAGCCTTGGGGGACCACATGAATGTAGGAAATTAAGACCACAGAACCCTAATTTCCCAACACTCAATCCTCAAGGCTTCATTAGGAAAAGGTCAGGAGAAGAACAGTCATCGGAGACAGAAGAGAAGTGACCAGAGAGATGAAAAGAGAAGTGTGACTCATGAAATTCCAAGGATCACAGCTGGGTGGCCTATAGTCTCCAGTGCCACCGACAAGCCAGGAGGGAGTAAGCCTACTGGGAGCCTGTGAACTGGACCTTAAGGGAGTGGTAGAATTTCATCAGGTGAAGAGGCGAAGGGCATTCCAAGCAAAAGGAACAGCAAGACACAAGGAAACACTGTGGTCAAGAATTATATTTTGCATGAGGTGAGTGGTAGCTCATGCTTGTAATACCAGCACTTTGGGACGCTGAAGTGGGAGGACCGCTTGAGACCAGCCTGGGCAACATAACGAGACTTCGTCTCTACAAAAAATCAAAAAAATTAGCTAGGTGTGGTGGCGCATACCTGTAGTCCCAGCTACTTGGGAGGCTGAGGCGGAAGGATTGCCAGAGCCCAGGAAGTTGAGGATGCAGTGAGCTGTGATTGTGTCATTACACTCCATCCTGGACAACAGAGTGACACCCTATCTCAATACATACATACATACATATATACATTCATAGTCATATTCTGCTTGGGCTTATATCTCAGGATAATTAGGCATAAATTTTAAAATTTTAGTAGTAATCTAGACTAGTAGGCTTGGACATAACGTTACTCAGGAAAAATGTACTTCAACCATTTTGGGTGCATGTTTGATCGTTTCAACCAGACTGTGTCCTCCTTGAGCCTGGGGGAGCCTTTGTTTTGCTTTTCTTTTACATTACTTGACGAAAGTACCCAGTAGGTAGGTGCTCAATCCAGTCAATTGACTGATTGGTACTGAGAAAGGGCCTGGCAGTCCATAAACAAAGGAATCATTCCTAAGATGGCAAGCTAAAAACACCTTAAGAAAAAATTGCATTTTGAATTGACTAATTTATTTGCCTTTTGAAATGCCACTTCAAAAGAACATTTTCTTCTTTTATTGTGGTAATGTTCGCTTAATTTTTAAGATGATGTGATTTATAAAAATCCATAATATAGTGTTAATCATAGTTGCGATTATAGTAAGAAATATTTTACTGCCATCAAAAGAAATGAGCATTTTCACCTTTCAATCTCTGAGAAAGCCAAAAAATGTCTAAAACCATTTGTTAAGATAATTGCTTGTCAAATATTTAAAAATTAGTGCCATAACAAGATTTTTCACCCATAAAAGGAGATTTTGAAAGTAACATTTAAATTTTTATTCTTGTAGACTGAAAATAACAAATCAGATTTTTTTTTAAAATGGTGTAAAGTGTATGCGAATGCTAAGAGAAATGTCTTTTATCCCTAATTTTAACCTATAGCCCATAGGAGATACATATAAATACCCCCCTCCTTTCATTCCTCCACCAATAACGAAAGCTTGGTCAGGCATTAAACCAAACACAGTGCTGTTCACACACATACACACACACGTACACACACACACATTTGTAAGAAATATATTATCAAGGGATATGTATTTATTGTAAAGAGAAGACTGACTTTCACAAAAATGTTTTTTAATTCAAATTAGTGTTAATCCCTATGATGGAACTCTACAATGTCCTGTTTAAATTGTAATTATAGTTTATTCCCTGAGAGAGAAAGAGAGAGAAACTTTCAGTCTTGTGATTTTCTGCAACGTTTTCAGAAGAAAAAAAAAATGAGGTCAGATTTCGGCTTATAAACTCACGTTGGTTATACAATTACAGGACCTTCCGTATTAGTTATCTATTGCTGAATAACAAATTACCCCAAACAACAAACCTTCATTGTCTCACAGGCTCTGTGGGTCAGGGATCTGGGCATGACTTAGCTGGGTTCCACTGGCACGGGGTCTCTCCTGAGGTGTCGTCAAGCTGTTGGCTGTGACTAGGCTGCAGTCATCTCGTCTTAATTGGAGTTTGGAGAATCCACTCCCAAGCTCACTCAAGTGTTTTATGGTGCGAGACTTCATCATGGTACATCTCTTGTGGCCTTCTTCATAGTCTGTCCAAGTGTCCTCATGACATGGCAGCTGATGAGGAGAAGGTAAAGAAAGAGGATGACAGAGATCCCAAGTCAGAAGCCGCAGGCTTTGTAACCCCGTCTCAGAAGTGACATCCCATCGCTTCTACCATATTCTACTTGTTAGAAGAGTCTCTGGGTCAGCCCATGCACTAGGGGAGGGGGTCACTGGGACCATAGTACAGGCTGCATACCACACCTTCAATCTGATCATACTGGCAAACTCCACAAATGCAACATTCCTCCATTGATCTATGTAAATACAATTAATGGCAAGACACAGATTCGATGGAAAAAGACATGTTGTCAATGCTGTTCCTTTGCCTCAGTCTGTTATATTTTCCTTCTTCAGGGAAAACAGAACTGACTGGTGAAAATCATTCCATAGGAAATGTCTAATAATTTTTATAATAGGATATTGATGAAGACATTTAAAGCCAAAGGGAAAAAACTATAAAATGTAAATCAAATAATATCAATGATGATACTGAGTAGAGGCTCCAATGTTTCCGATGCTCCCCATATTAATGATGATATAAACTCCTTCAACAATCCTCTAGTGTAATGTTATTCAGATCAGGCCAACATGCCTTTAGAGTAGTTCAGAGTGGTGGGAGGAAGTGGGAGATCCAGGTAATTAACATATATGAGTGCGTGAATGTGTATATATGCGTGGATATGCATGCATATATATCGTGTATATTTATATATGTGTGCCACTATTATCTAGCATCTAAGGATAAGAGGCAGGGAGGGGCCTTTGCTTATTGATTTACATATGAGTATTAACACCATGCTCCCCAGCCAGCACTTACTACTTCCATTTTCGCTTGGTTCTTATGCCACTTACAACCGTCTGGTTTGGCCATCAGTGAAGTTTCTGTGACTCACCTGAAGGGCACCACATGAAATCAAAGGCGCTCACGGAATTATGAAACACCAGTAGCCAAGAGGGGCGAGCTTGGCCTGGGCAAGTGGTGGGATTGCAGGAGAGTGTGTACACACAAGTTTCCAGAAGGGAAGTGGCAGGCTTGCCCTTTGCTACATGGCTTTGTCAGAATTCATTTCTAGATGTTCTCTGACAGGCAAGGGGGAATTGCTCTGAGTCAGAAAAGTAAATGCCAATACCTGTTTTCAAACATAAAGGAACATAAAGGAATCTCTGCCAGCTGTCTAGAAACATATCATTCAAAGGCACTTATAGTCTACAGTTGCTAGGAAGAATATTGAAATTGCCCAAGTTATTTTCAATGTTGTTTTAACTTTGACACACACACACACACACACACACAATTAATAAACACCATACTTGGGTATCTATCTGAGGATGGGGAGACACCTCTTATCAACAAGGGTACCTGAACGAAATATTTTTGTATGCCTAACCCCTAACTGTACCCCACAATAACATAATAAAATAAAATAAAATATAAAAATAAAAATAAAAAAAAAATAAACACCATACTAATGAAAATCATTCACCTTTTAAAGTTACTCTAAAAATGTTTGACTTTTAGCCAAATACCTATTTCTTTGTATCAAGAATTCTTTAAAGTTCTGTCTGCAACTTGCCCAGCTAGTTCAGTCGGTAGAGCATGAGACTCTTAAAGTTCTGTCTGCAACTTAAACACGCATAAATCTTCAAAAGAAAAGTTAATTTTCCAAGTAATGCCTAGAGAATATTTCTTCTATTTTTGAAGTTGCATTTACATGACAAAGCACCAACCAAAACCTGTTGTGGGAAGACAAGGAACAAACCCTAAAGCAACAGTGAGGCTGGTTTCTTTGGGGTTAGAGAAATTCCAGCCATCCCGCTGCCAAGGGTGGGTCAGGTTAGGAACAAATTGACCCCAAAATAAGTAAACCTCAATGTCATTCTTACACCAACTCCCTGTAATAATTTACAGTCTGCAATCAAAACAATCTCCTCAAAAATCTTGCTCTTTCATACTACAAATTACTTCTTACTTTCATTTCATATTTCATCACCTTAATCTTCGCTCCACTAAAGTAGAGAAATCACACTCTTCTGATGATAATCAGATGCACTGAGCTCTAGATATGTTTTGATATTTGGGTTATAGCAACTACAGGGAATAACTAAGTTGCCCGAGTTACTTTCAATGTTGTTTTAACTTCATGAAAATATTTAAAGACAATTTTTAAACTGCCTATGAAAAAGAACATTATTAAGTTTGAAGCTTCATCACAACCACCAAAACAAAAACAAAAACAAAAAATGGTTAGCTTCAATCCAGATGGTGTGTACCCTATTTTTATTCCTCTGGTCCATCAAATCAGCATACGATGGTAAGTTTCTGGATTCTTTCAATTAATTATTTTTGCTTGATATTTACTGGTATTTTTACTGTAAAAGTCAATTAAAACCAAGTCCTAGTGGAACTTTTGTGCATGTGTGTGTACGTGTGTGTGTGTGTGTGTGTGTGTGTGTGTGTAAGACAGAGAGAATGGGAGGGAGAGAATAGCAGGAGGGAGGGGAGTTTAGTACGTCTCCTGATACATAGAAGACATAGAATAAGTAGTATTTTTCCACCTTTTCTCTTCCCAATAAGAAAATTCACTCCAGTGTGACATGGAGAATGAGATATTCTAATTATTCAGATAGTCCTAGGTTTACCACAGTTTATAGTTCATAGGGTTGTCATATAAGCCAAATGAATCAGTGTTTTTGAAAAAACACTATTTTCATTATATCACACCCCTACTCAAGGCCTTTTTAGGCTCCAAACCATCTTGCAACTAAAGTTTAAACTCCTCGGCCTACTTCTAGCTCCCCCATAATCTGACATCACCCTACCTATCCAGCCTAGTTTCCAACTAATTTCCCAATAGAAAAGCTCTCTCCATTTGACCTGTCTCTTTTCAGCTGTTCTCTGCCTCTGGGCCTCTGAAAATGCTGTTTTCCTCATTTCATCCAAATCCCACCTTCTCTTCAAAGATCAGCCTGAAACTTAAAAGTATAAAATAATGATGATAGTTTAGGACAAGATGCGGCAGAAGCAATTAACTTCAGCTCTGAGGCCATCTGAGAAGACCTCATGGAGGAGGTGGCATTTGAGCTGACCTAGAAGGATAAGGAAATGGGAGGAACAAACTTGTCTGGCATGGACGCGTGAAGAAGGTGTGGCTGGAGGTGTAGAGGGTCGGATGGGAGCCAGGTTGTAGAGGGCCTTGAACGCCACATTCAGAAGTTAAGGTTTTTAGTTGTGTGGCTTTTGTGCCAAGCATCAATATGATCAACATTGTGTTTTCCCTGCAGAGCCCAGAGGACCACTGGGCAAAACTCAGCTGAGAGATCAGTGGGGGACTAAGAAGGTCACCTTGGTGACCTTGTGGTGGCAAGCTGAGGGTTTGATCTTGAGGGCAGATAGTAAGAATGGACTTGTTTTTCTTTTTCTTCTTGCTTTTTCTTTCCCCCTTTTGCCCTGCCTAACTCTTACTCTCCACCTCAATCTTTTTTTCACTCTTTCCTGCCAATGACTTAGGCAAGTCTGGGGACTCTGGGCTAAAGAAGCAGTTGAGCCCTGGGCTTAGGGCAAATGCTGACATTAAAAACTAGGTCCAGGCTGGGTGCAATGGCTCACGCCTGTAAAGCCAGCGTTTGGGGAGGCCGAAGTGGGAGGATCGCTTGAGCCCAGAAGTCTGAGACCAGCAAAACCTCGTCTTTACAAGAAATCAAAAATTCGCCAGATGTGGTGGCACATGCCTGTAGTCCCAGCTGCTTGGGAGGCTAAAGCAGGAGGATCAACTGAGACCAGGATGTCAAGGCTGCGGTGAACCATGATCATGCCACTGCCCTCCAGCTTGGGTGACAGAGTAAGACCCTGACAAAAAAAAAAACAAAAAACAAAAAAAACTGGGTTCAGGTACATATTTTCTTTTACATCCCAATGAATGGGGCTTATTCTGGTCATTAACTACTGCAAAGTCCCACCTGATTATAAACCCAAGAATTATTTTAAGAGACAGAAGATAAAGGAAATGACGTTTTCCTTTAACTTTAAAGTCCTACAAACTTTACCTAATCTTATTTTTTTAAAAATGCAAACAATGATGTTAAGGGAACAAGAATGAGAACTGTGAATGAGTTATGGTTACCATCCTTCATGTAAACGTTTCAGTTGTGCACATCGATATTTCAACAAAGGATTTCATGCTTTGGAAAACACATAGCTGCATCTTGGTTTTAAATAAAGATCGCATCCCTTAGCACTCTTCAACTTCCTGTTCCCTCCTCTTCTCTCTACCCAGCAAGATACGAAACTGCCCCCAGGAGCAGTTTCCCTCTCTATAGCAAGATCCTGAAAGTGATGTCATTCAGACTTGGCAGAGCTGTGTGTTTTTTACAGGACCTCCTCGGCGCTGGTCACTTTTGATTTGGGTTTTTTGTTTGGCACTTTTTTTTTCAATTTTTGACATAAATGGAAAAGCCAAGTGCACTTTTGCAACCCTGAACAAGACTGCATGCAACATGTTGACACTGGTATACGTTGGGGTTTCTTTTTATTTTTTATTTATTTTTTCATAATTAGGTGAGACTCAAAGAAAGTGCTAGAAGTGTAAGGTCAGAAACTGAGGCCATAATTTTTATGGTGACAGCAAGTGACCAAATGTAGCCCAGGACCACACTTAAACCCCATTCCGGCCACCACACATACAAAAGATGGATTTTTGGTCTCTCTACCCCTGTCATAATGCTTTGCTCTATCAGTTTACACTCAGTACCCAATCATGCCCGCTTAAAGGTCACACTGTAAGGCCAGTCCGGTGTAAAGAGAGACTGAGGCTGTCCTATACCCATTCGTTGTGGCCCTCCTCTGTGAAAAGTTCCGATCATTTCTGTCACCTGAGACAGTCTTTGATTTAATGGGCAAAAATCCAGGAATAATTAAGACAATAATAGTACACGCCCCAAAAGAAAAACATACCATGTTTAAAGAAGAAATCCCAGCAGCATTGAAGGCAGTGATTCTGCACCTTTGAGGAAGGAAAAGAAATCTCGAAATCAAAAGCAACACCATCAATGACTTACTAATCTCCTCTTTGGCAGAAAGGAAAAATTTACTAATTCATTCTACTTTTTCCAGGTGAGATCGTGGGAGTAGGAGAAGCTAAAATATGAAAATTTCCCCAAAGTTTTAAGTTTTGCAAAGAATTCTTATTATAACTAATTTTATAAAATTAAATTACCAAAGGGCACTATCTTTTTTGCTTAATCTTATAACAGGACAGGCATTATTATATAGTTACTACTCACTACTAGCCTTTGCTTGACCCTGAAAAAACCCCTTACAAATAACACAGTAGAAGCTTCACAACACGATTCCAGTTGTTTTCTTTCTGTTAAATCTGTAACTCTATCCTGATTTTATCTCTCTGAAGACTTCTGGATATTTACAACATAAGGAAAGTCTTGCTTCCCTAACTCAAGGCCTTCACAAAAAAGCACAACCATAAAAGATATTTCTATTTAAAATTAAAATGGTAGGCTCTAGAAATTTTCTTTATAATTTACAAAAATAAGTTTTAGTTCAACCTGATCACCCAGTATCTATTTAAAGATTTATTTGCAATTGTTTTTCAGAAAACATTTTCCAAAAATTATGTCAAATACCTTGCTATGCATAACTTCTTGCTGAATATCTCCAGTCTAAAGCTAATTTATTTTTCTCAGCTGCGCCTTCAGATCGGTCAAAGCTATTACTAAAGTCTCCTCCCTGACTAGAATTATTTCTTATCAAGGTAATTTCTGAATGTTTCATGGGAAAAAAAAAGAAAGGAAAATAAGTGCTATTTTCCTGAAAATACCTGCCTTGAAACAATATTTCAGAAGTGACAAAAAACAATAGATGGTGTGCATTTCGTTGCGAATACCTAGTCGCCTCTCAGTTAGAGGCCTCCTTAACACTCCAGTTGGTGAGCCGTGCCCCGTTTCTAATCCCAGGATGACTTTCTTAGCACTTCGTAGGGGAATTTATGTCCTGTGAGTTTTGTCAAGTTGGGAAAGGCCTACTAAATGAGAAACCATGCAGAGTAAGGGTTTGCTTCAAAGGTCCTAAGAAAACCCAAGAAAATCCTTAAGACATCATATTTGAAAAAATTTGAAGATTGTTCACTTGATAAATACTTACGACTGCCCTCCCTCACTTTCTCCGGCCTGTAGCCATATTACTCACCCTCAAAGAATTCATCAATATTCAACTGGCTCTCTAATTTGCTGATGTAGCAAAAGGAGTTTAATAAAAAAAGCTGTTGCAATTTTTCTTTAAAGAACATGCCACAAACTCAACGTTTATCTTATATCTCTGGAATCTTCTGCCTTTCTACTAATTGAGATAGGGAAATTAATGCTTATGTGCAGCAACCCAAGCAGATTTACCTACGAAGCCAAGCTTTAAAAGTCCAGGAAAGCCTTTTGCCCCAAGGACACAAGAGTTTTATAAATGATCTATCTAAGAGTTTGCAAGCTTGTTCACTCACGCCTGACAGCCCGGCAAATTTTCAACCCTGTCTGCTAAGGGTTTTGAAGATGTTAACAGGGGAATTGTAGCTTTAGTAATAAGAGTTTGTAGCACCCACTGAAACCGGACAACTATCCACCGTTTACAAACCTTCTCTGAAAAGAAAATCTTGGTCTGTAAAAAATTTTTTTGGTTGACTTTTCAAAACAGCTTTGCAGACTCTGGAATACTCTACTCTCCTTCTCTCCTTCCCCCACTCTCCCCCCCACCCGCCCCTTCCCCCCAAAAAGCCTAGGACACCAGCGAAAGGCCGCGCCTTGGGTGCGTGAGATCGCCCTTGCAAAGAAATGTAAGGTTTTACATCAATTCTGCAGAAATAGCACAGCAAAATGCATGCGAGAGTTAAGTAGTTCAAGTAACTCGAGCGCGGCAGAATCTGTGCTTTTATTTTTGTATGCTGATTTCGTGTGTGCGCGCGCGCGCGCGTGCGTGGGTTGCGATTTTCTTTCTGCACCTGATTTTTTTCCAGCGCCCGCACGCGGTTCTTGGCCACCCCGCGCGCCGCCGTCTGCATGCTGCGACAACTGCGGTCGCTCCCTGAGAGTGCGGAGGACGCAGACCTCGGCGGCCGCTGCAAGCCGCAGGGCTCAGCTTCCCGCAGTTTCTTTGCTCGTCCTTGGCGCAGCCTAGCCAAGTCGCAGTCGAGCGGGGGTCACCGAGAGCCTCGGGGAAACCCCCCACCTCCCCCGGGCGAGCGCGTTCAGTAGCTCCTCCGCAGCGCTATGCGCCCGGCTGCCCACCTGCCTCGCGGTTCCCGTGGCCTTTCCTGGCCTGTCTGGGGCTGTGGCCGCTGCAGGCCGGTTCTACCCATTGCTCTTCCCGTCCAGACCCCGATGGGTCGGAGACCTGCTTGCTAGCAGATTTGTCCCACCCGGGACAGGGCGAGAAAAAGCAGCCGAGTTCATATTCTTAGACAGCGTTCAAGCACTATTGTATTGTATAAGGGATTTCTCCCCCAATTTTTATTATGGCATTTTGCAAATATTCAGAGAAGTTGAAAGAATGGTAGGACGAACGTCTGCTTACCCCCCACCAGTATGCAACAACTGTTAACATATTGCAATACTTGCGCGCGCGCGCGCTCTCTCTCTCCGTGTGTGTGTGTGTGTGTGTGTGTGTGTGTGTGTTAGCTGCATCATTTGAAAATTGCAGATATCATGATGTTTCACCTCTCTACACTTCAGCATGCATCTTCTAAGGTTACAAACCTTCTCCTACTTACCTTCAATGTCATTTTCACACTTGAAAAATAGCGTCATCCCTAAGAGCATCTAGCATCCAGAATAAGAGTTCGTTTCCCTCCTGTTTCCCCCACTTCAGTCTTGAAATCAGTTTCCTTTCTTGGACTAGGCACATGTGTAAACAATTGCCCCCCTCCTCCGTGCTCTGTCCCCCCAAAGGATGTATGGGGCTTGGCTTATCCGGGGGCCTCTCTACTGGAGAGCTTGGCGGGGTGGCGAGAGCACAG
>CAUYQG010268944.1:0-15956 GCA_963574415.1 Tarsius wallacei
AAATCTAAGCCAGGCTTGGTGGCTCAGCCTGTAATCCAGCATTTTGGGAGGCTGAGGTGAGTAGATTGCCTGAGCCCGCGGGTTTGAGACCTGCCTCGGCAACTTGGCGAGACCTCATCTCTACAATAAATCAAAAAATCAGCCGGACGTGGTAGCGCGCGCCTGTAATTCCGGCTACTCGGAAGGCTGAGGCGAAGGATCGCCGGAGCCCAGCAAGTCGAGGCTGCGGTGGCCGGGAGCGGCAGCTGCACTCCAGTCTGGGCGACAGAGTGAGACTCCAACTCAAAAAAAAAAACAATCCAAAGTAGCACCCTCCTCTTCCTCCTCCTCCTCTTCCTCCTTCTCCTCTTCATCATCATCATCAGATCCAAAAGAGAAAAGGCAAAACACAGGTAGTGGCTTGTTAGCAAGGTGCTAGGCAGGGTGGCTCACCCCTGCAATCCCAGCACTTTGGGAGGACTGCTTGAGCCCAGAAGTTTGAGACCAAAAATACAAAAATTAGCTGGGCGTGGTGGCACGTGCCTCTAGTCCTGGCTAGTTGGAGGCTGAAGATCGCCTGAGCACAGGAGGTGGAGGCTGCAGTGAGCCGTGATCCTGCCACTGCACTCCAGCCTGGGCAACACAGTGAGAACCCCTACCAAAAATAAATAAATAACTAGCCAGATACAGCGGCTCACGCCTATAATTCCAACACTTTGGGAGGTGGAGGTGAGAAGATTGCCCACAGGTTCGAGACCAGCCTAGGCAAACTGGCAAGACCTCATCTCTACAATAAATCAAAAACTTAGCCCTGCGTGGTGGTGCGTGCCTGTCATTCCAGGTACTTGGAAGACTGAGGCAGAAGAATCACCTGAGCCCAGCAGATCGAGTCTATAGTGGCCATGAGCGTGCCACTGCACTCCAATCTTGGCAGCAAAGTAACTGACTAAAAAAAAAAAAAACCAAACTAGGACAGGAACCCAAGCTCCCTCGCTTTCCTTTCCTTCTCTGTCTCCTTTTACGTGCCAGCCTTCTCCCTCCCTGGCACAACCTGGCGCTCCCCCAGGGCAGGAAGCATGGCTGCCAGCAGCACCAGATCTTGCTTGTTGCAGCTTTGACTCCTTCGAAAGAGACAGATCGGGTCCCAGAGGTAAAAAGCCAGGGATGGAGAAAAGCTGCTCAACATCACCAGCCATCAGGAAAACCCAGTTCAAGACCACAAGGAGAAGCCATCCACACCCCCCAGGACAGCAGGCCCAAACAGACAGGCAGCAGCCAGGGTGGCCTCAGATCAGGAGAAGCTGGACTGCCCATCCGCCGCTCACGGGAATGGCACATGGCGCGGCCACTTAGGAAAACAGTCTGGCGGTTCCTCAGACTGTTCCATATAGTCACCGAATGACTCCCAGAGAGAGGAAAACACATGTCCACGCAAAAACCTGCACACACATGCTCATGGCAGCAGTATTCATAATAGCTCAAGTGTGGAAACAACCCAAGTGTCATCGACTGACAAATGAATGAACGACATGTGATGCAGCCAGTAGCACGGAACGGTATTCAGAGGCAGGAAGGAAGGAGGTGCTGGCACAGCCTACAGCAGGGGAAACCTTGAGAGCACTGTGCTGAGTGAAGGAAGCCAGACGCAGCAAGCCGCATGTGTGATTCCACTTAGATGAATTGTCCAAAGTCAGGAAATCTATCAAGACAGAAGGTAGAGTCGGGGTTGCCAAGGCTGAGATGCGTGTGGCAGGGTCGCTGACCACAGATGGGTACAGGTTTAAGGTCAGGGTTGTGAAAATGTGCTAAAGTTAGACTGTGGTGACGGACACACAGCTCTGTAAACATGCTAACACCATTTTTTTAAATTGGGGGATCTGTCTCTGTTGCCCAGGCTGGAGTGCAGTGGCACCGTAATGACCCACCACAGCCTCTGTCTCCTGGGCTCAGGTGATCCTTCCGCCTCAGCCTCCCGAGGGGCTGGGGCGATAGGTGTGTGCCACCATGCCCGGCTATTTTTCTTTATTTTTTATTTTTGTAGAGATGGGATCTCACTTTGTTGCCGGACTCGAACAATCCTCCCATCCCGGCCTCCCAAAGTGCAAAGTGCTGAAATTACAGGCGTGAGCCACCACGCCTGGATTTACACGGTTGAATTTTATGGCATGTAAATTGTATCTCAGTTAAGCTTCTGAAAAATAAGTCCAGGAGAGGAAGTCACTGACCCAGCTTGGGTCAGATACCCTGTTTTGCTTTTGTTTTTGTTTTGAATTGGAGTCTCACTCTGTCGCCCAGGCTGGAGTGCAGGGACACACTCACAGCCATCACAACCTCGACCTGCTGGGCTCAAGCGATCCTTCTGCCTCAGCCTTCCAAGTAGCTGGAACTACAGGCGTGAGCCACCATGCCCGGCTAATTTTTTGATTTATTGTAGAGACGAGGTCTCACCATGTTGCTCAGGCTGGTCTCAAACCCCTGGGCTCAGGCAATCCTCTCACCTCGGCCTCCCCAAAGTACTGGGATGACAGGTATGAGCCACCGCGCCCGGCAGATGCCCTGCTTTAAACGTTACTAACTGTGAGGAGTGGACATGGGGCACAGGGGTGGGGGAGCATGGGAACGTGGCAGCTCCCCTGGACAGGTGATGCCATCATGGTAGGGAAGGGGCACAGTTCCTGCCTGGACAGGTAGGGTGTCAGCCAGTGGGACACTAGGCACCTACCACACTGGCTAATTCTAGTGAACTTACAGTTACCCAAACACTGAATGAAATGCCTCTTCTGAATGCTCTCACTGATCATCGCAACAACCCTGGGGATATTTATCACCGTTGTATAGGTGACAGACTCAGGCTAAATGAATGCCCAGGGTCACTGAACTAGTTGGTAAGTAGCATGGGGCCAGGGTTCACACCCAGGTCTGACTCCAGCACCCTCTCTTAATTATTAGGCCATGCTGCCTCCCTCTGGCTTTAGACAAGTTGCTGAAACATTCTGGAACATACCACCGGAGACCTCACTTGAGATCCACTCTCTATTTCATTTACTCTTTCACTAAAGGAGACTCTTCTAGCCTGAAAACCGGGAGCCTCCCTTGCTGGCATGGGACCCCCATTGGTCATCTCCGAGAAGTTCCAGAAGCCTGGAGATGGCGCTGCCGCCCCTGGCCACACTCCTCCAGCTTGTCAAGGGTAGAGAACTGGGACAAGAACATATCTTGCTCCAATCATGGTGCAGTCAGTCTGGAGCAGCCTCCCGACCCACCCACTAGCCAGCCTTCTTCTCAAAACAAGGAGTAAGGCTAATTTGGCAAGAAATGTGCCTGACGAACCAATATGGCTTGTTTTCCAAGTGTTCGCAAGCTGTCCACTTAATAATCTACTCTCGCATTCTGCCAGCAATCTGATGCCAAGCCTGTTGGTTTGCGGTTTCTCAGACCCTCTTTTCCCTTCTTGAAAAATATCACGGCCGAGTGCTGTGGCTCGTGCCTGTAATCCCATCACTTTGGGAGGATGAGGCAAGAGGATGCCTTGGGCTCAGGAGTTCTAGACCTGCCTGAGCAACATAGTGAGACCTCGTCTCTACAAAAATTAAAATTAAAATTAAAAATTAGCTGGGCATAGTGGCATGCACCTGTAGTCCCAGCTACTCAGGAGTCTGAGGCAGAAGGATCACCTGAGCCCAGGAGTTCGAGGCTGCAGTGAGCCGTGATCGTGCCACTGCACTCCGGCCTGGGTAACAGAGTGAAACTCTTGTCTCTCAAAAAAATAAATAAATAAACAGGCACCTACTTCATAGGGTATTGAGAGGTCGAAGTGTAATTGTTCATTCATTCACCAATTGCCTGTCAACCTCTGCTGTGTCCTCCACACACCCTTAGGTGTCTAGGAGGTAAGGGCCTCATATTTCTGAAACAATTTACCCCGAGACACCTGGGTCCTCTTATGGTCACAACACTCTCTCCCTCTGTTTTAGCAGCTACGACTCCTGGTCCTTGTTTCTGCTCCAGACGCCCGGAGGGCACAGGGGCGGGGGAGATGGTGTTTCTGGCTTTGGCCAAAGGCGTCATCACAGCTCTTTTGCTTAATAAGGCCTTTAAATTATCTCAATAAGAGGAGACTAAACACTTAACCACCGTGGAGAGTGTCTTATTGATTGGGGGAGAGAGGCTCTGGCCGGCCTGCCCAGGACTGAGCGGGATTCAGGCCAAGGCGGTCCCAGGGGGCAGCCGCCAGTGTGTGAAGTAGTTAAGAGAGTTTCTCCAGGCTCTGAGAGGAGCTGGCGTGGTTCCAAAGAGGCTTCAAGGCTTAAGGCGCTGAGTTTCAGAGCTCAGGGTCCCCCTGCGAGATAGGACAGTGAGGGAACAAGAGAAAAAGAGCAAGAGAAGTCGTTTCAATTCCCACTGAGCAAGTGAGGGCAGTCCATGGGAGGTCTCTGAGCCTCAGTTCCTGCATCTGTACAATGGGCATAAGGATATAAAGTTCACAGGGTTCCTGGGGCTTATGGGAAGTAAATGTGTAAAAGTGCTGGGTGTGGTAGCTCACATCTGAAATCACAGCACTTTGAGAGGCCAAAGTGGAAGATCGCTGACCCCAGGAGTTCGAGACCAGCCTGGGCAACATAGCGAGTCCTCATCTCTGCAAAATATCAAAAAATTAGCCAGGTGTGTTGTTGCTTGCCTATAATCCCAGCTACTTGGGAGGCTGAGGTGGCAGGACCATCTGAGCTCAGGAGGTCGAGGCTGTGGTGAACCATGATCATGCCACTGCACTCCAGCCCGGACAACAACCGGAGACCCTGTCTAAAATATAAATATATGTGCGTGTGGGAAAATGCTTTGTAAATCGTAACTCTCCACATGAATAGAAGGTGGGTTTATTATTTGTTATTATTATCATAAATAAGATCCGTGCCAGGTGTGGTGGCTCGTGCCTGTAATCCCAGTGCTTTGGGAGGCTAAGGCAAGAGGATTGCTTGAGGCCAGGAGTTTGAAACCAGCCTGGGAAACATCGCAAGACCTTGTCAATACAAAAAAGAAAAATATCAGCCAGGCATGGTGGTGCGTTCCTGTCGTCCCAGCTACTCAGGAGGTTGGGGAAGAAGGATTGCTTGAGCCCAAGAGGTGGAGGCGGCAGTGAGCGGCAATCGCGCCACGGCACTCCAGCCTGGGCGACAGAGTGAGATCCAGACTCACAACAAAGCCCGTGTTGCTCTCTGCTGCTGGCTGTACTGAGATGCAATCCTTCCCCCTCGCCTTCAGATGCTGCCTGACCTGACCCGCCTGCCTCCCTGTCCTCCTCCCTAGTCTCCCTGTGTGCTGTCCTGCTGGCCATTTGACAATTCCTGGAACAGGCCACACTCCTTCCTGCGACCTCAGGGCCTCCGTTCTTGCCGTTGTTTCCCCGCCGCACCCTCGTCCCCAGGAGTTCTGCATGGCTGGATCCTTCACCTTCAGATCTCAGCTTCAGTGTAAACTCCTCCCATACCCTTGCCACCTGACACGGCACTTCTTAGGCATCCGCTTACCGGTTGACGGTCTTGTAGGATGTTGACTCCCTGAACATGGGGTCTTGTCTCTCTTATTCACTCCCGGGTTGTATCACAGTACCTGGCACATAAACAATGGTGGAATGAATGAATGAGTGAATGGGTGAATGGGTGAATGGGTGGCAAGGAAGCCTGACTTGGTTCCCAAGCGGCCTCTCTCTTCCTTATGCCTCTCTCTCTCTCTCTCTCTCTCTCTCTCTCTCAGTTATGGAGACATGGTGCCTAAGACCATTGCAGGGAAGATCTTTGGCTCCATCTGCTCCCTGAGTGGCGTCTTGGTCATTGCCCTGCCGGTCCCTGTGATTGTCTCCAACTTTAGCCGGATTTACCACCAGAACCAGAGAGCTGACAAACGCAGGGCACAAAAGGTAAGCCCGGGATGCAGGGGTAGGGGGGCAGTGCATGGGGCAGGGCCGCGTGGGAGGCCTGGACCTGGGCTTTGTGCGGCCAGCACAGCCAGGGTGCCCAGCCTGGAGTTCAAAGGGGAGCACACACGGGCGGCCTCTGGCTTCGCGAGGTGAGGCTGCCTGGCCTCCTGTCCTGCTCACCCATGTCCTGACTCCCAGTCCCAGTCAGCTCCCCCATGCCGTGAACCCCCAATTATCCGTAACTCATTTTCAGCCTTGTGACTATTCTCTGGCAACCTCCTTGGACCCTGACACTTCCTCCAGGCCCTCAGCCACCCAGCCGGGCGCTTACTGGGAAACGTAATCTCTGCTTAATATCCCATAAAGGCCTAGACAAAACCTAGTGGCAAAATAAATTTGCTGAAAAGAAAAATGAGTATGATGGACAGGAGAACATTCTGAGGCCATTGGGTTCAGGGACAAATGGCACAACAGGCCTTAGTAGTCTCCAGGGGCTCGTAGGGGTAAGGCGCTGAACGCCAATTGTGATCGGAGAGCAGAAGGATGGCCATCAGCCTGGAGAAAGTTTTGTTTGTTTGTTTGTTTGTTTGTTTTGTGAGTTCCGGTCTCCCTCTGTCACCCAGGCTGGAGTGCAGGGGCATGATCATGGCTCACCTCCTGGACTCATGCGTCTTCCCACCCCAGCCACCTGAGTAACTGGGACTACAGGCGTGTGCAATCACACCTAGCTATTTTTTTTATTTTTATTTTGTAAAGACAGGGTCTTGCTACGTTGCCCAGGCTGGTCTTGAACTCCTAGGCTCAAGCAGTCCTCCAAAGTGTTGAGATGACAGGCATGAGCCACCACTCCTGGCCCTGAGAAAAAGTTGTAAATTCTGTCTGGCATACACTGCTTAAGGCAGCAGAGAAAGGTGAAATACTGTCCAGTGCCCACACCATGAGGAAAAACGTCTGGCTCTCAGAGAGAAGCCTACTTTACTGACTAGCCCTTGGCCTCCTCACTGGAACCACTCGTTGGTTACACCGACTCTTGATCCCTCACGTGTTTAAGCAGTGATGGTTCTTGGGTAGTGACTTTTTCCAGGGCTCCTCTCGGGAAAGGGATGTCTGGGGGAGTTTATCCAGGCTCAAGTGTGCTTCCCCTTGGCGATGTCTCAGCCCTGAGGGGGTATGGTCAGAGCCTTTCTGGAGACAATGGACAAGAGGGGACCTTGTTGAAAGCTTGGATTGTGGAGGTGTGGGATTTGGCCTCCTTGATTTTTTCTTCCATTCATTATTTCACAAATATTTACTGAGCACCTACGATGGGATAGGCCCTATGCATTGCAGCTGGGCGATTTCCTTGGCACATGGTCACTGCTCTCGCCTTCTGCTTGCAGGGATAACCCCAGATAACAGGGCTTCACTCTGGATCAATGAAATCCAGAACTTCAGAATGATCTGTGTGTGCTGATTATAACAAAGCCCTAAAGTCCATACAAGCTCCAAAATGCATAAAAATTATATAATAATTGACGTAGAATTACATATGGTAAACTATGCAAAAATAAATATTCTTTTTTGGGAGTATGGGGGATCGGGGTCTCACTGTGTCACTCAGACTGGAGTGCAGTGGCACAATCATGGCTCACCACAGCCTCAACCTCTTGAGCTCAGGCGATCCTTCCACCTCAGCCTCCCAAGTAGCTGTAGCCACCACGCTAAGCTAATTTTCTTATTTTTTTGTAGAGACGGGGTCTTGCTATATTGCCAGGCTGGTCTCCAACTCCTGGGCTCAAGCAATCCTCCTGCCTCAGCCTCCCAAAGTGCTGGGATGACAGGCATAACCACCGCGCCAGCCTAATATTCTATAATTATATAATAAATCCAGTTGGCTACCCGCTCCAGACGTTGCCTTCTGTGTGCCCTTGCGGTGGCCTGCCCCTTGCTTCCCCGTTCTCTCTGCCTGTGCTGAACTATGTTTTCACTTATCCTGGCCTGGTCTGTGACGTGACCTGCCTTAAGATGTTATTTCCTGGCTCTGTGCCACCCCCACTGTGCTGTCCAGACCTACCTCCTACCTCGTCACCCAAGGTCAAGGTTTCCCGGCCTCCACCCCCTGCCAGTCACCCCAGAAATGCAAATCTCATCTCCTTCCCTGTAAGGGAGCAATGTCTGAGTTCCTCACACGGTCTTAAATAAGGGGCAGAAAGAAACCAGGCTCTCCTTTCCAAATCCAGGAGCCAGAGGCCTCACAGGGCCAGGGGTCCTCCAGCACCCCAGCCTCTGGGGTCTGGAGCTGATGCAGATTTGGGGCACAGTGGGTGAGGCTCACAGGACTCCCCAACGCCCATGCGAGCCCTCTCAGCATGCCAACCACTGCCTACTCCAGCTGGGCTCTAGGGGGCTCCTGTGGACCCCTTTCCCTCCTCTGGGACTGCTTGTTCATTTCTTTGTTCGGAGATGGGGTTTCTCTATGTTGCCCAGGCTGGACTTGAACTGAGCTCAAGCGATCCTCCCACCTCAGCCTCCCAGTACCTGGAACCACAGGCGAGTGCCCAGTTCTCCCCTGGGACTTTAAAAAGCTCATCCTGTGTGATTAAAATACAGAAGGAAGCCAGGTGCAGTGGCTCACACCTGCAATCCCAGCACTTTGGGAGACTGAGGCAGGAAGGTTGCTTGAACCCAGGAGTTCGAGACCAATCTAGGCAACATAGCAAGCTCTCGTGTCTACAAAAAAGAATAATAATAAAATAAATAAAGATTAGCCGCTTGCAGTCCCACCTACTCGGGAGGCTGAGGAGGAAGGATCACCTGAGCCTAAGCAGGTCGTGATCACACGCCACTGCACTCCAGTCTGTGCAACAGACGGAGACCTCAACTCAGGCTCGGTGGCTCAGCCTGTAATCCCTCGCTTGGGGAGGCTGAAGTGAGTGGATTGCCTGAGCCCGCGGGTTGGAGACCCGCCTGGGCAAGCGAGACCTCATCTCTACAATAAATCAAAAAATCAGCTGGGCGTGGTAGCGCGTGCCTGTAGTTCCATCTACTCGGAAGGCTGAGATGGAAGGATCGCTGGAGCCCAGCAGGTCGAGGCTGCAGTGGCTGGGAGCGGCCACTGCACTCCAGTCTGGGTGACAGACTGAGACTCCAACTCAAAAAAAAAAATAATTACAATACAGTAACTTGGGCTCACTCCTCCCTCTAGCTGCTGAAGCCTCCCTCCCTCCTGGCATCCTCCCCACCCGTCTCCCTCCCCCTCTTCTCTCTCCCCTTGAAATCTGAGTAAATATTGACAGTGTTTTGCCCCTCCTGGATATCTTCTCCTCAAGGCTGCTGGGCTCTGTCTCTTTCATCTTGGGCTTCCTGGGAGAGGGGGAACAAAGAAAACCACTGGCTGTTCTAGCCCTGAGTGTGTCACCATGGGTCAGGGGACAGGTGGGAAGTGGAGAGTGGGACAGGAGATCAGGGAATCTAATGAGAGTCCTCGGCCCAGACCACGTGTTCGGGATCTGTGCAAGCCACACAGATCAGCTCCTGCCCATACAGCCTGGGTGCAGAGGCTCAGGAGGCAGTCCCTGGCATCTTCCTCTTTGTGGCTGGATTGCTTAGGATTATTACGAAGACGAGTCTATTGTTCTTTGCTTCAGAGACTGTGTCCTCTGACCCAGGTGGACTAAAGAGCAGGTGGGAGGTTTAGCAGTGGACAGAGAGAGGGGACATCTGGAGGGGGGCATTGGTCCCATCTCCAGTCCGGGGACACGCTCGTATTCATTTTTGTGATGAAATATTTTATTGAGATAATTGTAGGCTTACATGTAGTTATAAGAAATAATACAGAGAGGCTGGGCACAGTGGCTCACACCTGTAATCCCAGCACTTTGGAAGGCTGAGGCGGGAGACTCGCTTGAGCCCAGGAGTTCAAGACCTCGTCTCTACTAAAAATCAAAAAATTAGCAGGGTGGTGTGGGTCACGCCTGTCATCCCTGCACTTTGGAAGGCCAAGGCGGGGAAATCACTTGGGGCCAAGAGTTTGAGGTCAGCCTGGGCAATGCAGCGAGACCTCGTTTCCACAAAAAAAAAAAACCACCAAAAAATATATAGGCATGATGGTGCATGCCTGTACTCCCAGCTACCCAGGAGGCTGAGGCAGAAGGATTGCCTGAGCCCAGGAGGTTGAGGCTGTGGTGAGCTGTGATCGTTCCACTGCACTCCAGCCTGGGCAACAGAGTGAGACTCTGTCTCAAAAAAAGAAAAGAAAAGAAAAGGAGAGAGAGAGAGAACGAGAAACAAAGAAAAAGAAAGAATACAGACATCCCTTGTACAGTTGGCAGAGTTTCCTCCAAGGGTAACATTTTACAAAACCGTAGCACAGTATCGCAACCAGAGTATGGACACTGACACACCAATCTTCACTCCGATTTCCCCAGCCGAACTTGCACTTGTACTTGTGTGTCCTTGCGGGTCCGTGCATCCCCACCACGGTCAGAACACTCGGCAGTCCCAATCCCACGTGGACCCGAGAGTCACCCTTTCCCAACTCCACTTCTGGCCCTGTCTCTAACCCCAACACTCACTCGCCTGTCCTCCGATTATAAAACACTCTCATCTCGACATGTGACATATGTGGACTCCTGCGATAGGTAGCCTTTGGGGACTGGTGTTTCTTCATTCCACGTGATGTCTGGAGATTCGTCTCTTTCGTGTGTGCATTAGCAGTCCATTTGCTCTGATGACCAAGCAGGGTTCCCTGGCACGGACGGACCAGTTTGTTTAACTACTCACCTGCTGAGCATCTGGGATGATTCCGGATTTTTGGGTTATTACAAATAAAGCTGCTGCAGTGAGGTGTGGTGGCTCACACCTGCAACCCCGGCACTTCTGGGAGGCCTGGGCAGGAGGATTGCTTGAGCCCAGGAGTTCCAGACCAGTCTAAGCAACATAGCAAGACCTCGTCTCTCCAAAAATTAAACAATTATCGGGGCATGGTGGTGCACGCCTACTTGGGAGACTGGGGCAGGAGGACCACCTGAATCCAGGAGGTCAAGACTGCAACTCAAAATAAATCAATAAAAAGTAAGCAAATGGAGCTCCTGCGAATGTTCACGCACAGGTTTTTATGTGAACATGAATTTTCATTTCTGTGGGATCAACGCCTGCAAATACAACTGCCGGTGTTCTCTCTTGGCCTCTTGGTTTCTTCCTCACTCTCCTCCTTCTGCCTCTCCCAGGACAAGAGATATAAATACTCAAGACCAAAGGGCAAAAAAAATGAGCTAGGCATGATGGCATGCACCTGTAGTCCCAGCTACTCGGGAGGCTGAGGTGGAAGGATCGCCTGAGCCCAGGAGGTGGAGGTTGTGGGGAGCCGTGATTGAGCCACTGCACTCCAGTCTGGGTGAGAGAGTGAGACCGCGATTCAAACAAACAAACAAAAAAACTCCAGAAGAATTGTCCTGGTCCTTGAATGAATGTTGTTTGCTCAGAGAAGAAGGTGGAAGGTGCTGAACGTGAGAGACCTCTCGGGTTGATGGCGCCGTGGGCAGGCGTAGATGGAGCCTGGAACCGTACCCAGTGACAGCATTCCCCTTCCAGCCTCTCCTCCAAGCCTGGAGTCTCCCTCTCTGTGGAAAATGCAACCTCCGGGGCTTTGCTCATCAAGTGTAGAAACTCGCCTGATGGGAGCTGAAATTCGGAGGAGGAGAAGGTTGTGGACGCAACATTTGGCCTGCAGGCTGGACGTCCTGAGTGAAGTCTTGCTTGTCCACTGCTGTGCCCTGGATGGGTCACAGCACCTCGCACCGTCTATTGTCTGTCTTTCTTTCTTTTTCTTTTTTTTTTTTTTGATATAGGGTCTCGCTCTGTTGCCCAGGCTGGAGTGCAGTGGCACCATCCTGGCTCACTGCAGCCTCAACCTTCTGGGCTCAGGCGATCCTCCCGCCTCAGCCTTCTGAGTAGCTGGGAATACAGGCACGTGCCACCATGCCTGGCTAATTTTTTTTTTTAATATTTTCATAGAGATGAGGTCTCACTATGTTGTCCAGTCTGATCTGGAACTCCTGGGCTCAAGCAAGCCTCCTGCCTCAGCCTCCCAAAGTGCTGGGATTACTGGCATGAGCCACCAGCCTACAGCCTCTAAATTTTCTTATCTCTGAGATGGCTTGGATCCCTGAGTTCCCTTTCAATTCCCACACTGTCCTCGTGGCCACAGAAGAAGGTGAAGTTGATCGGTCCATGCAAGGATTGAGCACATCATGATGGCTGTATGAAGACAGACGCATGTAGGATCCTCTTCCTTCCTCGGCCATCACCACCTTTGCTGGAGCACCTGCTCGGCACAGAGCCCCTTGCTGGGTGCTGGGAATGAAGATACACACACGCCACAGGTCCTGGCCCTCTGGAGCTCAGAACCCAGCCCAGAGCCACACCAACTTGCATGTGCTGAGGGTGGTTTGGTAAACACATGGCAGCCTCTTTATCCTGCGTGCAAAGTGATGCCACGAGACGGCGCATTTGATGTGACAATCTGTTGCTTTGATGGAGCCCAGGGTAAGAGAAGATGAAAAGGAGGTGCCACAAAGGAGAACAGGAGAACCTTTCATCTCTAGAAAGTAATGAAGACAGACCCCCAGATGCAAACAAGCTCTGGCTGTAAGTGACACGATCCGATTATGTAAGGCTGTAATGAGCTTGACACAATTGGGTTTCCAACTGAACCACTCAGCACCCAGTCCCCACCCAAGGCGAAAACAGCCACATCCTCAGAGGATGAGGAACCTGCTGGAACATAAATTTCTAGCCGAGGGGAGGGCGAGAGCAGGATTCTCCTGGAGTGGCATTGCCCTGGGCCCTAGCAGGGTACGGCGGCTCACGCCTGTAATCCCAGCACTTTGGGAGGCCAAGGAGGGAGGCATGTCTGAGCCCAGGAATTCAAGACCAGCCTGAGCAACATAGCAAGACCTTGTCTCTACAATCAATCAATAAATAAATAAGCCAGGCGTGGTGGCGTGCACCTGAAGTCCCAGCTACTCAGGAGGCTGAGGCAGAAGGATCGCCTGAGCCCAGGAGGTGGAGGCTGTGGGGAGCCGTGATTGTGCCACTGCACTCCAGCCTAGGTGACAGAGTGAAGCACTGACTCAAAACAAAAACAGAAAAAACAAAAGAATTGTCCTGGGCCTTGAATGAATGTTCTTTTCTCAAAGAAGAATGATGGCGGGGCTGACTCGCCCTAGTCCTCCCCCCCCCCGCCCCGGGTTCCCCTTCCTGCTCTCCCTCACCTAGAGGCCGTTCTTTCTCAGATCCACAGGCGGATATTTCCAGACTCCTGTCCTGTTCTCCTCTCCAGCCTGAGAAGCCAGGGCAGGAAGGTGACCTGTTCCTGCGAGGAGAGACTGGCCCATGGGGCCTTCCTGGGAGACAGGAGACAGAGAACATCCTTTGTGCTGGTTGGCAGCCTGGACCCCTGAGCACATGGCCTCCTTTTAGTGGATAAACCAACCCATCAAGACACTCATGGAGAGGGTGACAAGACATGAACATCGGTACAATTTCCCTAGGACTCTTCACCTGTCCAGAGTCCACACCAAGGTTGCGTGTGACCGCAGAGGCAGGAGGAGAGAACTTTCTGCTCCGGGACGGGTCTGTGGTCCTTGTGGACCTGCTTTCGGGAGTGGGGTCCCAGAGCCGGGTCTGGACACCCGGAGCCCACACCTCAAGCTGCATTTTTGAAACCAGCAGGGACCTCTCCATCCAGGCCCCCCTTCCTCTCTACCAAAGTTTCTTTCTCCAGTCCCCTCTCTTTGGCTGTGTGACTGTCATAGCGACGACAATTATGGTCCTCAGGAGAGGAGCAACCAGTGGGCGCAGTGTCCAGCCTGTTGCGTCACCTCTGCAAGCGAGAGAGGCATGGCATGGAGACGTGTGTGCCCTCCCACGGGGGACCTTCTCTGCTAGGCTTCCCAGGTTGGAGCCGGGGAGCGGTGTCACTGGTCCCAGTTAAAGCCAACGTGGTATCTGGAAATGTGTCCCATTGTCCCCTCTTGCACACCTGTCCCAGGTCGCCTGTCACGTGCACCTACATTCATTCCCACTGGCATGCACAGCAAAACAGACAGACACTGGACATCCGCACGAGAGTTCACACCCAGAGACAGACACGCCATTGTGGATACATGTATTAACTTTCAAAAAGGCCTGCCGCTTGCCGGGGATATGTCAGTAAACAAGGTAAAAACGCCTGCCCTCAAGGAGTTTACGTTCTAGTGGGGGAGAGGGGAAGTAAATAAATATATAAAGCATAGACTGCCTTAGTAATAAGTGCTAAGGAAAAAAACAGAAAGCAGAGAAGGAGTTAAGAAGGGTGAAGGGGGCCAGGCATGGTAGCTCATGCCTGTAATCCCAGCGCTTTGGGAGGATTGATTGAGCTCAGAAGTTTGAGACCGGCCTGGGCAACATAGTGGGACTGTCCTACAAAATTTTTTTTTTTTTAATTAGCCACTCGTGGTAGCGCACTCCCATATTTCCAGCTACTTGGGAGGCCGAGGTGGAAAGATCACCTGCACCCAAGAGGCCGAGGCTGTGGCGAGCCATGATCGTGCCACTGCACTCCAGCCTGGGTGACAAAGTGACACCGTGTTGCAAGGCAGGTATACATGCTCCTGGCTTCTCTTTTCTTTTTTTATTTTTTTTTTAAGATATCATGCCCAGCTAACTTTTTTATTTTTTGTAGAGATGAGGTCTTGCTGTGTTGCCCAGGTTAGGCTGGTCTCGAACTCCTGGGCTCAAGCAATCCTTCCCCCTCGGCCTCCCAAAGTGTTGGGATTACAGGTGTGAACCACCACCCCTGATGGCTTTTCTCATAATTAACTAACACGAGAGGACCTACTATGTGCAGGGAACTGTGCAGGACCCTGGGAGACCGTCAGGACAGCCATCACACGCACTCCCTCAAGGAGTCGTAGATAAAGGTCATGAAACTTTGGAAGGAGAGAGAACTTGAGTGAGGGTTTTTCTCCTGCCAGGATGACACAGGCTGGAGAGATGAGTGGAGACTCCGGGGAGTTCCGACCATGACCAGGCGGCACGCAGTGTGTCCCTGGGTCTGTGGCCAGTGATGCATGAGCCGGGAGAAGCAGCGACCTTTGTGCCTCCAGCACACAGCACCTGGAAGCCAGCCTCGCCGGGGCAGCCCCATCCTGGGCTGTGCGGGCATGCTGTCTTTCTGTGTCATGGCCTCCCTCACTCTTGTCATCTCTGCCCCTCGCAGAAGGCCCGTCTTGCCAGGATCCGTGTGGCCAAAACCGGCAGCTCCAATGCCTACCTGCACAGCAAGCGCAATGGGCTCCTGAACGAGGCGCTGGAGCTGACGGTAGGTGCCAGTGCCCAATTCCTTCTAGAATCTTCTCCCCTGGACAGGAGAGGAGACGGAAAATGCACTTGCTGTCGCTCTCCAGGGCCCGGCCCTCCCCCCACCAGGTCCTGGGTTGAACCCTGAGGAGGACACATTTCCAGACTTTCTCGGAGCCCACATGCCTCTCCCACAATCCCGTGGGGTCATCACCTCTCCTGGGATCCCATGGGGTCATCACCCATCTTAGTCCCATGCGGTTATAACCTCTCCTGCCATCCCATGAGGTCGTTACCTCTCCTACAATCCCGTGGGGTCGTCACCTCTCCCACAGTCCCATGGGATCATCACCTCTCCTGCCATCCCGTGAGGTCGTTAGCTCTCCTACAATCCCGTGAGGTCATCACTTCTCCCACAATCCCATGGGGTCGTCACCTCTCCCACAGTCCCATGGGTTTATAACCTCTCCTGCCATCCCGTGAGGTCATCACCTCTCCCGCGATCCCGTGGGGTCATCACCTCTCACACAGTCCCGTGGGATCATCACTTCTCCTGCCATCCCGTGGGGTCGTCACCTCTCCTGTGATCCCGTGGGGCCATCACCTTTCCCGCAATCCCGTGGGGTCATCACCTCTCACAGTCCCATGGGATCATCACCTCTCCAGGCAGTGCAGCAGGTGGTGGTGCTGGCTCTCGATGAGGGAGGTGGTCTTGCCCAAGTGCTCCTCTTCCGGGGTGCCC
>CAUYQG010268949.1:0-28327 GCA_963574415.1 Tarsius wallacei
GTAGCGCACGCCTGTAGTTCCAACTACTTGGAAGGCTGAGGTGGAAGGATCGCCGGAGCCCAGCAGGTTGAGGCTGCGGTGGCCGGGAGCAGCCACTGCACTCCAGTCTGGGTGACAGAGTGAGACTCCAACTCAAAAAAAAACCAAAAAACCAAAAAAAAACAGAGAATGCTTTATTTAATACAAGAGGAAGTTATTTAATACAATCTTTTTGAGGAGACCCTTTAATGGTTGACAAGGTAACACTTTCTAGGATCTTGTATCTATTTAGGGATGTGTTTTATACATCTAGGAAGGTAAATTTGAGATTACTTATAAAGTGAAATACAATGAAGGCATATTAATATTGCCTTAGCATATGATACAGATAAAGAGACATGAGTGAAAGAATTAAGCAGAATGGAGTGCTGAGAAGAGTGGAAAGGGAATTTCAGGATGGGTGGCCAACATGGTCACTTGACAAGTGGAGGGTCATAAGCACCAGGTTGGGAGAAACGGGGGTGGAGGGGCAGTGAGCATCTAGGGCCAGGGAAAGGAGGCGGGGGTTGAGGCCAGGCACTAGAAGTTCGGGGGATCTCCAGAAGAGGGGTCACATGATGGCTGCTTCTTGTAGATGATCTACTGTATGGTGAATAATATGATGATGAAATACTATCTGCAATGAGATTCTCTTATTTTATTTTATTTTTTATTTTTTGAGTCGAGATCCCACTCTGTTGCCCAGACTGGAGGGCAGTGGCACAATCATGGCTCACCACAACCTTGACCTCCTGAGCTCAGATGATCCTTCTGTCTCAGTCTCCCGAGTAGCTGGGACTACAGGTGTGTGCTCAGTTAATTTTTGGATCTGTTGTAGAGATGAAGTCTTGCTTTGTTGCCCAGGCTGGTCTTGAACTCCTGGGCCAAGCAATTCTCTTGCCTCGGCCTCCCATAGTGCTGGGATTACAGGTGTGAGCCACCATGCTTGGCTTTAAATTATTATTTATTTTTGCAGTTGTTTTTCAGATTATAAAAGTAAAGAAAACTAGTTGCAAAAAGAAAAAATACAAGTGTTATGAAAGCCTATAATATAGACAGCTAAATATCCTATTGTCCCACCTGCAAAGCTAACCACCATTAGCAGTAAAGTTGCCTATTAATACTGGGATTAAGTTTTTAAAAATCATTTTGAAACTTGGAATTTTAAAGAGAAATATTTCCCATTTTCTGATTTTATTCATGGTTTATATTAGAAATCATGGAATAACATCTACTATTGAAAAGAAGATTTTTGATTATTTTTTCCCTCTGACTTCCAGAATCAGATGCCTTTGGAGACTTCTGTTCTATATGAAACAGTAAGCTGGACCCTATTCTCATTCCTATTCTGCTTGGTGCAATCACATGCCTAGAACCTGGAAATTCATTTGGCTTAGAGACTGTCAAAGGCATAACTTTCATAGGTAGCTAGAACAACCCCCATTCAGGGTTATAAGAAGAGGTCACAGCCACCACAGGCTATATCCAATACTGCATTGTTCTAGTGACTCAATTCTGTCTTCCAAAGAGCAATTTGGAAGGTCTGAGTGGGGAAGATTGTCTCTAGTATGGAGTTACTCCAAATCTCCTGTCCCTGAAAGAGTTGAAAAAACAGACACTGCACATTTTTACGGGAGGTTAACAAGCCAGAAGCAGCATAAACATGACCATCTCCTATTGGTCTTTCAAGGATCTACGGATCAGAAATAGCAAGTTTTAATTTCTCTTAGTCATTTCCAAGGGTTGAAGTCAATCAAATTACCTCTTTAGCTGAGCTTACTTCTGTCAAAGGAAAGCAATATTCTGTGGGTGTAATCCAGCATTCTGAAATTTATAGATGGGAAGTGATACGACAAACAAGCACTGAAAACCTTGGAGCAAATTGTGAAATTCATCTACTTTCTCTTCCACCTCCCCACAAGTCCAAAATGAAAGATAATTATGATAGAAGACATGAAATCTGGTTACTGGTTTGAGTTTCCAAAGGGAACTAAGATTAGGAGAAGTATGAACCAGAGGTTGGGCAAAACTCCCAATGAGGAGTAGTGTCTAAAGGGGAAAGAGAGAAGTCAATGAACTCGTGAGGGAGACGGCGAAAAGGCTTCGCTGTTTGTTGGTCAAGAGTTTCACCGAGTATGCAAGAATAGACCTCATGGACTTAGTTTAGACAAAGAAGTGAGAATTAGATAATGGGTGGGTTACTAAGGACAGCTATTGAAGAGGCTTCTCTATGAGGCTTTAATGACAAAATAGAATCTCACCTAGTCTAGTCCTGGCTGAAGATAGAACGTGCTGAAAAATGGAAATAACAGCTTCCTTGTACAGGGCTTCACAGTTTTTAAGATTTACACTTTTAAACTGACATGATCTCATCTGACCCTCACTAAAGCTCTGAGAGGCAGGGCAGGGTCAGAATTACTCCACTTGTGAGGAAATTCAAAGACAAAGGGTTAAGTTCCAGTTGGCAGGAGAGAGCAGGAAGGAAGGCAGACCCTGGAAGGTTTTGAAGTTCAGAGGGAAATGGGGATTTTTTTTTTTCTTTTTGAAGAAAACGTTAGTTCCTTTCCAGGTACACTTGATTACTCACTGTTAAGTAGGCGGAAGTCAATGAATGGGTAGGAGCCACGGCGTTCAGCGGGAACCCCCGTCTGACCCCTTAGTCGTACATCTCCTAGAAAACAGAAAATCCAAACAAATGTTTGAAAGCATTGCCAAGTGTATTCACTTTTCCTCTGTAAATCCTCTTAACGAGTTATGTCAATGAAACCAACACCGGGTGTCAGGGGAGAGGTGATTCCATTTCACCACACTTAAGAGAGTGCCATGTGGAAAGGGATATTTAATTAATGCTGAATGTAATGAACTTGCAAATAAACCACAGCTCTCTTACATATGCCTGGAAGATAGGTCTGTGAAAATCATGGCAACTTACAAGCTTCCATAGTCTTTTTATACCTCCCAGAGCCACAAAGATGAAGCCACTGATCGGGAAGGACAAATGGTATGTCGGATTGTAGCTTTTGTTCTTAGAAGATTTAATCACCCAGCATGTCATTTCTCTCGGTTCCAGCACATTTGTTTTCTAACTGGCGTCCACCTTTCTTTTCCCCAGGATGTATCATTGATCTGTTGTAGAATCTGCTCAGACAAGGGCTAGTCTCACTCCAGGTACTTTAGACACTTAGCCGTCCTTGCACATAGGGTGGTCTGTAGAGCTTCTAGCACTTATTCATTGATCTGGAAGGCAGGACACACAGTCTGTAGGTTTCCTGTAATGTTTGTGCCCATTTTCCTTTTTGCTGTGTGTCCTGCCTTCCTGATCAAGGGAGGTAACAGAGTGGAAAGAGCATGGGTTTTAGAACGAGTTAGGCCTTGAAGAAACCTGGCTTAGACAGTTGCCACCTGTGCGATCTTGGCAAAATTATTTCTCTGAGCTCAGCTGCCTCATCGATAAGATGAAGACCCCATCTGAAGTGTCATCATCAGAAAACCTAAAACAGTACTAGCTGCCTGGCAAACAATGCTGGCTTACTTCCTTCTAAACTCATGCAGAGCAAGGATTATCTGTATCATGTTATGTGCCTTTCTCCATAGTGCTTTGTCTGCTGTCTAGTACTTAGTGGGCTCTGAGTGAATGTCTTCTGTGGATTTGAGACCTAATATATTTCTGGAAGAACTGAGTCAGGGAAGGTTTCAATTCCAGTGTAATGAGTCCACTTCCATAAACCACTTTTTCCCAGAGCTAAGACAGCTCTGGGGGACCCATCCTGGGACCAAAGAGGAGGAACAGTACTCTCCCCTTTCTTAAGCCCTGGAGTTAACCAGGGTTTGGGGGAGATCCCTGTCTATTGCAACCGTGCGACTAACAGAGCTTAAAATGTCCTTCACAGATGGGCCTTGAGTGTAATTGGGATTGTAAAGTATAAGCCGTGAGCCCTTGGGCTACACTCTGCTTTGGATTTTATATTGGTGCCTTATTTAATGCTTCATCTGATCTGATGCTATATTGCCATATTGATACCAAAGAATGTTACCATTTATGGATAAAAGCGATAAAGAAAATGGAGGCAGAAGGAAGAGATGGAAATGTACCTTTAAAAATATGAAATCAAAGTTTAAAAATAAATTGAAATCAAAGAAGGAAATGCTGCTAGCTTTTTAAAAAATTATTTATGCATTTTGATAAGTCCATGGGGTGGATGGTCAATAATTAAAGATAAGCGGTGAAGAAGAGTTGAATGGTTCCTTCTCTTTCTCTCATTGGATCCCCACAATGAGATTCCCTCATTTCTTGATGAGGAGAGCCACTATTATCTCCTTACTTTTTTTTTGAGTTGGAGTCTCACTCTGTCACCCGGCTGGAGTGCAGTGGCATACTCACGGCCACCCCAGTGTTGACCTGCTGGGCTCAGGCAATCTTTCTGCTTCAGCCTTCCAAGTAGCTGGAACTAAAGGTGTGTGCTACCACATATGGTTAATTTTTGATTTATCATAGCAACGAGGTCTCGCCAAGTTGCCTGGGCTGATCTCGAACCTGCGAGCTCAGGCAATCCACTTGCCTTGGCCTCCCAAAGTGCTGGGATGACAGGCTAAGCCATTAAGCTCGGCCTCTCCTTACTTCATAAATGAGAAAATTAAGGCTCAGGGAAGGATGCCTATGAAGGATGGCCATCCACCCTATAGTCCCAGCTAAGGACTCGGGCCCCTAAAAGGCCTGTTATATTAAATATCTATGGACTTTAATTGGGCTGTTTTCAGCTTAGAATGAGCTGGGCTAGTGCTTCAATCTGGGTTGTTAGGCTTCACAGGCAGAGCTCTCTCCTCAATACCACTGGTTTCTAACCTTATAGAGTGTTCAGACCTGGTTTTATAAATGAAAATAATAATAATAATAAAACCATAGACCCCCACATGGTAGAAGCTGAACTTTTAGTATCAATTGAGAAAATGCAGCATGTTAAAATGATATAACAGATTCACTGACTTCAAATGAATTCATATTTTATAATGACAGTAAGAGAGACACATCCTTAAAAAACAATGTGTAGATGAGACTGTACACATATCATCTACAACACTGGCTG
The DNA here is from genome assembly GCA_963574415.1 of Tarsius wallacei. Lineage (NCBI taxonomy): Eukaryota > Metazoa > Chordata > Mammalia > Primates > Tarsiidae > Tarsius > Tarsius wallacei. Next base: position 5,103 of record CAUYQG010268949.1, read on the forward strand.
GGCTTGTGGATTTGTGGACCTGTTTCTGTAGTCACTTGGGCTTCTTCCAAGGGTTTCAGGATCACCTTTTGGAGACTACTTCTCTGTTAGTATTTTTTTGGTTGGTATTACTAAAGAGTTTCTCTTGACTTTGTAGTCATTATGGCACCCTTGTAGTTATAAGGGTGCCATAATCATGGAAAATGTCTGTATAATATTGATGTTGGTTTTAAAGTCTCTGACAGGATTTATTTCTGTTGTCCACCTGAGAGTCAAAGGCAAAGGAGGTTCATCATTATGTAAGACTTTAGATTTAGGGAAACTGAGGAAGCAGCACCACACAGCAGAATGGGTGAAGGGCTGGGAATTTAGTGGACTCCTGTAGTAAGAGGATCAGCATTTTGCCATTTTGGGTAACCACAGACAAATCAATAACCCCTTTGAGATCCAGTTTTCTATCATTTAAATTGCATAATTATAGCAATTTTGCCTACCTTACAAGATTGTTGTAAGGAAATTATAAAGGGTGTGAAAATAATATGGTAGTTAACGTTTATACTTACACCATGCCGAGCATTTTACATGCATTTTCTCATATCATCAACCCAACAACCCAAAGTAGATAGTATCATTATTATTAGACCATTTTACAGATGAGGAAACTAAAGTCAAAGGAAATTTGATGATTTGTTCGAATTCATAGAGCTAGTTAGCACAGAGCTTGTTCTTAAACTCAGAACTGATTCCAAAACCCAAGTCACTAATTGCTCTCCTATATTATTAAGATAAAAAATTGTTCAAACAGGTAGGCATTAACTTTTTCTGACTCTGTATGCTTTGATTACTATCTGCCAATAGACCAAACATATAGGTCATCATGATTTTTAGAAACTGGTATCAGGGGGTTCCACCGTCTTGATGTGTTCGAGCTTCAATCAGATAGATGTTATTTATTCAAAGAGCAGTTCAGTGGAAATGGGTTGTATGAGCAAGACAACCGATTCCTATTCTGGCTCAATAAGGAATCTATTACTTTCAAGTAAGAAAGAAATTATTGAAAACATTCTTCAGGAGAACTGAAATTAGCAGGCCACTTATTTATTTAAGCTCACCATTAAGCGGAATTTTCATGCTGCATCCTACTTTTGAGAAAAGATAAGTAACAACGAAGACAGTTGATAGCAAAGATACCTAAACAAGCAAACAAAACAAAGAAAATCAAGGACAACAACAATCAACGATGAAACCACACCTGAAAGATCAGTTTCAGTGCCTGCACTGCCTGTATCTACAATTACACTCCAAGAAGTGGAGTACTCACAAGCCTAATGATGGCCCTTCAATGCGGTAAATAATTATTTCCAAAAAGGATGAAATCTTGTAAAAAATACTAGTACGGCAGGAGGCAGAACCCTAAGTGGGCTAATAATGCATTTTAGAAATGACAACAGTTAAATACAATCAAGCCAAACAAGTTTTGTATGTTGAGTATTCCATTTAATGGAAGTCTAATGTAGTAAGATGAATGTTTTAAGCATTTATATTTTTTTCTTTTTCTTTTTTCTTTTTTGAGTTGGAGTCTCACTCTGTCACCCATGCTTGAGTGCAGTGCCACGCTCATGGCCACCACAGCCTTGACCTGCTGGGCTCAGGCGATCCTTCCACCTCAGCCTTCCAAGTAGCTGGAACTACAGGCGCTCGCTACCATGCCTAGCTAATTTTTTGATTTATTGTAGAGACGAGGTCTCATCATGTTGCCCAGGCTGGTGGTCTCGAACCCACGGGCTCAGGCAATCCTCTCGCCTTGGCCTCCCAAAGTGCTGGGATTATAGACATGAGCCACGGTGCCCGGCCAAAGCATATATTTCTAATATAGAAAGTTCTCTTTCCTTCTCTCTTCTTTGACAAGCACCTTTGGATACTAAATTGCCTTAATGTGTTGGTGGGAAGAGGGAATTAATTCAGTAACAACAGTCCTTGGAGGAGCAGAAGCCACTGGGCTGTTGTCCGAAGGACAGAACAAGCGGTGTCCTGCTGGGCTGCTTTTACTGGCCCAGGGTCTCAGGCAATCATCTATTTACCGAAGGCCTTATATCCAAGCCAAACAATTATTGTGACTATTCATTAAACCCTTGTTTAACTTCACAGCATTTTTTTTTTTTTCTGGCAAAAGAAGGGTGCTGTGGAAGTGCTGTAGGAAGCGTTGACAGCTCAGAGTCATGTCCCGTCTGTTCTTATTGTGTTCCAAAAGGAAACAAACAGCAGGGGAATTCTTATTTTAAAAGGGCTGCTTCTCTTTTGCCCCTTCAGGCCGAAAACATAACATGTCGTCCTCCTCGATATTAAAGGCAGCAAACGGGCAGAGAGTGAGCTGAATTGCTCCAGGAGCCAAGACCTGAGGAGAGCCCCTCACTCTCCCAGGAGATGTGGTTCCCGGACAGACCTCTTACTTGGCCTTTGGTGCTGTCTCTAGTTAATAAAACTTGTGCTAGGGAGCAGACATTTATACGTGGCCTCTTATGTAACTGGCAAAGAGGGAGGAGACTCTGACAGCGATGACAATTACAGAGGCTGAAACATGGACCGCATGACAAGAACCAGACTTTGGCCCCAATTGTCATGTGTCAAGGTCATTTCAGGGTGGGAAAGAGGCTCCAGAAAGGGACAGGGCAGTAGCTACTGTGCTCCTAGTGCCTCTGAATGACGTCTTGATATAATCAGGTTGCAGAAAACATGGATGAAGATTCCCAGCAGGGACATCACTAAGGAACAAGGAAGATGAGCCGGTGGCAGTGTCAGAAAGATGAAATCTTAGAGCAGCCCAAAGACGGTGCGAAAGAAGAAACTCTTGTGAAAGGTATTCCTTTGAGCCTTCCTGAGCACATTACTCATTCTTGTCACTGCCACCGCTTGCAAAATGAAGACAGAGAGAACCCAGATCCCAAATCTCAGACAACAGCGTTCACCATACTGCACAGCCCAGCTGGAAGCTTTGTGTATTTCAGATGACTACTCTCAGACTGAGCTCAGAATGATTTCTCCTAAGATGTTTATCCAGCCTAACAAAGAGGAGAGAGGTTGTGCAATTTAATTACTCCATAGATTTATGGGATAGTACAGGCAGCCAGTTTAGATAACTCAAGCAGAGATTGTTCTGAGGACTGTGATCTTATATGAGAAACCCAAGATGGCTGATTAGACCCCAACTTTCCCTGTGGAGTTTCAGTCTTCCACTTTCTTGAGTAAGGCTGGACCTGTCTGGTCACGGAGGACTACGTGCTGAACTGGCTAACAGGAGGCTCCCATTCATCCATTTCGCTAGCTGTGTATTCTGGGCTGTTGGTAAGAGGGCTTTGGGTGTAGGGAAGAAGCAAATGGAGTCAGTCATCCGGAAACCACACTTTTGGCGAAAGAAACAAAATAAAGTTTCCTTTGCATGTGAACAAAAGTTTTCTTTCTTCTCTTTTTAAAAATCTTGATCTTTATATCGAATTCAGAGAAAAGGGAAATTTCACCAAGTAGGAGTCTCTAAGCAATACTGTACTGCCTACCTTGCAACTTTAGCTTAGAATCATTAAATACTTGGTGACAAATGTGCATTTTGGGACTTGAATGCTGCAGAAGTGATTATGTAAATAGCAGTGCGTTTATTTTCCAAAGCAGGTAAGGTAGGTTTTAAGTCGGACTAGTGTCAACAGGAGCGAACCTCATTTTTCAGCTTCGTAGTTTTTTCAGAGAGAAAATAGAAAGTTTCAAATCACTGGGAACACAGGAGCCTAATAGAAAAAAGATATTGAACAAGAAGCAGCAGGAATGCCAAAAGAGAATTCCAAGAAGCTGTAAAAGAAGTTAAAAGAACACAAAGATGTGTCTTCTTACAAAGACTGAGTAGAGGGAGAATAACTCAAGGAGTCATCTTAGGGATGATGCAATCTGGGTCTGCCTTAAGTAATGAAGACACAGGAGTAAACTTGCATACCATTCACTTACTTCTGGGATAATGCTTTCTATCTCCAGAATCTCACCCAAACAAAGTTTGCTGTTTTTTATAAATGCATTTTATATACATGAAGTGCTTAGCAAAGTGCCTGGCACATAGTAGGCACTCAAAAACCAGCAGCTATTACTCTTACATGGTCACCCTGCAGCAATCCACTCAGGAGGAGCATATCCAAAGGTCCTGGAGCAGGAGGCTATCTTTCTGAGTGACTGTAACAAGCCAAGTGTGACATACCAAAGAGAACAAAGTAGGTGGGGTGAGGTACAGTGCAAAATGAGGTTGGAGAGGTATTGGGACTTTGTAGGATAGGTTCTGAAATCTGACTTTATTCCAAAAGAATTAGGCAACCACAGAACGGTGTGCTCAGATTTGCATATTAAGAGAGCAACTTTGGGTGCAGTGTGAGAATGGACTGGAAGGGGAAAGAATGACTAGTTAAGTGATCATTGTAGGAGTCCAGGTGAGAAAATACGGTAGTTTGGAGTAGGGTTCCGGTGTCGGTAGAGTGAAATGAGCAGATTTTAGAGATATTGAGTAGGTGAAACTGACATGATATGGTAAGGAATAATCTATATAGGCTGAGGGAGCGGGAAGTATCAAGGATAATTTGTAGATTTCTGGCTTCCATAACTGGATGGGATGATTATGCTAATCACAGGAAGAGGTGATTCTAGAAGGTCCTGGTTTGGAGGAAGAAGTTCATGCACTCAACCTTGGTGACACTGAGTGTGTTATGGAGACTTCAAAGCAAGAATGTCAAGAAGGGAGTGGACACATGGATCTGGAGCTTAGGGGGAATATCTGGGACGGAGATACACATTTGTAAATCAAGTAAAGCGGTGGGCACGTATGAAGTTGTCTAGGAAGTGAGGTGAGATGTAAATAGGTCTCAGCATCCATCCCTGAGCAACTGTAGCATTTCACAACTTGCTGGAGGAGGAGTTTAATATAAAGAAGGGGCAGTCACAGAGGCAGGTGGAAAACCAGAGTTGCGTCATGGTGGAGAGAGTTTCAGGAGGGAGGGAATGGTTTCCAGATGGATCCTGTGGAAAAGGCAAGTGAAATAATGACCGAAAAGATTCGTTGGACTAGTTGAGTGACTGGAACTTGAGAGAGTGGAGCAGAATCCTTGGGGCATCACATGGAATTGGGGAACTGGGAAGGTTTCACTAAAAAGCCACTAATCAGATGGATCTTAAATGATAAGTTCAATTTCGAAAAGCAGTGCTTTTTAGTATCAGCTTGCAATTGGTCTAATTATGATCATTGAAATGACAGGATTTTAGGAAAAAAATTATGCTGATCTTAAGAATAGTAGTAATCCTTAAGAATGATATTAATAATAAAACACAATTTTAAAATTGCCCTGAGGATCAAACAGACCATCTCATGAAAATTCCTGTAAATTTTAGCAAAATATAGTGATATTCTGTCTAACCGTTTCCTATACTTAAGAAAAAAAATGTCTAATGAAAATCAATACCAAGGAAAGTATTCATTGGGAAGGAAAATCTGGGCACATTGATAAGAATAAATATAATTAGTAAGATAAAATATCAACCAAGTCTTAATATCACTGCATAATTTCTTTTTTTTTTAAACTTTGAATAATTTGAGAGAAGCGTTTTTATGTATTGTTTGTTTTCATGTGTTCCTGAACTTCCTGATTCTGGCCGGGAACAAGGACAAACTTGCCAAAATACTGTAAGAAAAGATGTTGCTGATCACGGATCGGAAATACTCCAAGTCCCAGGAGATAGTCTGTTCTTAGGAGACTTCCACACCAAGTCTGCAGATCTGAGAAGGACCATCCCACCGCCACACTCACCACTCAGGACCAGGAAGCATTTGGGAGTTCTCCATCCCAGACATCTGTGCCAACATGACACTTGGGCTTCTTTTAAGCTCCAAGTGTTGTTCATTTTTGTTTGTTTTTCAGAAGGGAAACAGATGGCAAAAACTCAACTCAGTAGGGAAGTGATTAAATTGATTATATTGTTTTCATGTTATAGAATGTTGTGTTGTTAAAAACAACAACTTATATTTCTGTAGTAATAGATAACAATTACGGAGCTTTGGGTATGTGCTAGGTAATGTTTGAAGTACTTTTCATGAATCAACTCATTTAATTCTCACATTAACTCCTTTAGACTGGTACTATGAGTAACACCAAGCCTTGAGAGACAGAGGTGTTAAATTACTCTGCCCAGATGATACGGCCAGTGGGTGTGAAGCCAAATCTGTAGTTGAGGTGACTGACTCCACAGCCTGTGCCCTTCATGAATGCAGTACAATCTCTGTTCAAAGATGTCTTGACCTGGGGTGAGTGCCATGATCTTTCGTGTAGGTGCTTACCTAGGGCTGTGTGTGCAGGGGCCTCTCTGGAAAAGAGGTCTAAGTCACTGTAAACATTCTCTTGGCTGCACAGAGAAGGCACATGACAATGGGTCTATTCACTCACACAGTTTGCCCATCCATTTTATAAGTATGTAAGATATAAATCCTTGCATTTTTGGGAGAGGTGTATTTTGGAGTATTTTATCTGTAAAATTAATTAAACTGGAACTTACAGGGTACGTATTTGGAAGAAATACTTTGCAGCACATTTGCTTGGGATAAGAACTATCTGGGAAGCGTGTGAAATTCAAGAAACATTGTTCACTGCAGAAAAAGTCCCTGAAACCCATACTCCTGTGATTGGGCCTCACTAACTCACAATAAGATTGATTGGACCATGTATTAATTTGCCCAATCCGACCTCCACTGTGCAGTGAACATACCCTTCACAGGCAGCATTGTTTGTTTACACAGCCATTATACACATAATTCAACTGAAGTGGAGTCACTTTACAAACAGAGGTCATTTGATAGGGTTTTCCCAGCTTTACTAAGGTATAATTGACAAATAAAAATGATATATATTTACTGTGTACAATGTGATGTTTTGATATATGTATACATTGTGAAATGACCACAATCAAGTTAATTAACATATCCATCACCTCATATAGAAGTCTTTGTGTGTGTGTGTGTGTGTGTGTGTGTGTGTGTCTGTGTGTATGGTGAGAACATTTAAGATCTACTCTCTTAGTAATTTGCAAGAATACAATATATTATTAAGGACTCTAGTCGCGATGCCGTACAACAGAGTTCCAGAATTCATTCATCCTAACAAAACTGTGCCCTTTGAGCAACCTCTCCCCATTCTTAAAAACTGAATCTGCCACTTCTACCTCTTTTAAAATTTAGGCAACTTTTGTCTTTTCCTAGTTTTCTGACACTGCTTCCATTCTTCCTAATTCCACCAGGATGACGATGATGGTGATTATTTTTGAGTCAGGGTCTCACTCCATTGCCCAGCCTGGAGTGCAGTGGCATGATCACGATGATCACAGCTCACGGCAGCCTCAGCCTCCCGGGTGTAGGTGATCCTTCCACCTCAGCATCCCCAGTAGCTGGGACTACAGGCCTGTGCTACTACATTCAGGTAATTTTTTGATTTTTTTGTTGAGATGAAGTTTTGCTATGCTGCTCAGGCTGAAATTGAATTCCAGGGCTCAAGCGTCCACCTGCCTTGGCTTCCCAAAGTGCTGGGATTAACAGGCATGAGCCACTGTGCCCAGCTCCACCAGGATAGGATTTATTGATAGGATTTTGTGAACATATATCCAAACAGCTAGAATTATAATTCAGTAGAACCCCAAAACTTGAAGTTTTGCAAAATGGCCCCAATTTTTGTTGTTTATTTTGTACTGTTTGGGGTTTCCATTCCTACCTTCCACACTGACACTTCTCAAAAACAAAGTTATACCTTTTCTAATTTGAAGTTGTTCTTTTTGATAAGAAAAAAAGAGAGGAGAAATAGAACTATTACCACCTTCTTTTTGTCCTCTGATACTTGGAACATTTCACAGCTTTCCTAGACTGCAGCTGGTTCCCTTTCTTCTCTGTTCTTTAAACAGTGTTTAAGTAAGTCCTTGTGAAAGCCTCTTTCTTACTTATTTGTGTTTACCTTTGATTAGAGGAAACCTCCCTGTCTTTTGTGCATGTAATTAATATTTCTAAAATACTATCTGAACTCATCAGAGAATTATTTGTACACTTTCATTAACTTCTTTAGGTAAATGTCTCTTTCCTTGCTTAGTGAGATATTTTGCGATCTCAATATAATGTGGTTTCTATGTTTCTTGTCTACAAACCCTGAAGTCTGAGAGTATGTCTTTTTGAGCATCAGGTAGAAAATTAACTGAATGAATACACATTGAAATACACATATATTTTAGAGCTTTCTGTCCTTATCACACTGCATAGCCTCTTAGAATCCGTTTTGATGGAAATATATATCTCATTTTTTGAAATTAAGTCTAACGATGCCCAGAATTCCCTTTTTTGGGAACTGCATTGTACCACTTTCCTCTTTGTGATAACTGAACCCCGAGAAGTAGTTCTTCATGTCCAAACCCAGTGACATGATTTTAATCTGTTGGAATTTGAGAACTGGAATGGAAAAACAATTGCAACTATATTGAAGTAATCGTTCTGGAGAGGATAAATACATAAACAGCAGTATTTATTCTCAATGTTCATTGAGTACCTGTTATAAGTCAATTGCACCCTTGCATTATTATATTAGAGATTACTAGGACTATGATTAATATAATATAGTGACAATGATTTTTATACTACTAGATGATATCCTATCAGGGGGACAATTTCTTGTAGTACTAATTGCTTAGCTTTTCATATCTGTTATGCTGCTGCTTATGGCTTTACTTTTTCATGTATAATTGTAACTGTTGGGTGCATTTATGTGCAGTATATAACATCTTCTACACTGAGCACTGGTACTCTGTATTGCCTATCATTTCAGATGCTCAAGATTCTACCATTTGTATCTCTCCAGGGCCTCCCTGCTTTTGCACTCTAAAACACACATAAAAAATAACATTTGATTCCCCACTAAGTTAAAAGTATCTGGTTGCTCATGTCCAGCATTTTCTGGACTGGAATCTTGGCTGTCCCAGGATTGCCTGGCCACCCAGGGGGCCATGAGAGCTCAATATTTCAGCACACTGGAGACCCATTCACAGCAGATTGGTTAGGAAACTCTGATCTGTACAATGAAGACAACACTCCCTGGAACAACCCTTAACCATAGCTTACCAGATGTGTGATTTATTAGATTCTAATAACTTGAGGTTAATGTACTTCCCAGAATCACAGAATTAGTCTTTAGAGAATCTTACTACTCCTCAACAGTGGTTGGGTTAGGTGAGGTATGGGTCACAGAAACTTAGAGTAAGAATGAGTAGAAAAAGGGAGACACCATTTAAAGCAGTGTTTTTATTTCTCTGGACTGACATGCGGTAACTTGGAAAACGATAAGCTTTTGCACAACTTTAACCTGACCACGTGATTCAGCAGTTTTTAACTTGTAACCAGAACATTTTCTCTCTTTTTTTTCCCATTATATTTTCAAACTGGTCAGGATTTCCCCTCTTCAGCTCAGGATGGGAGGAAAAAAGAAATTAGTCTAATGTTCTACTCTCCTTCACAACCATCTATGATCAGTTGTTTTCAATCAGATATTCTGATTTAATTTGTGGGGAGTGAGTCTGGGCATTTTTTTGTAGTTTCCCCAGTGACTTCAATGGAGAGACATGGAGAACCACAGATGGGTATCTCACTTTGTAACTGAACACACATGTTAAACAACACAACCAAAAAACAAAATAGAGAGGACACATGAGACAAAAGCAAATAGGGCAGAAGGCAAATATTTATAATACGCATCATCTTTGGGCATTTGTGAGTTGTGTCTTGTTGGAATTTGGACACTATGGTTGGGGAACTAGATTAACATTGATCTATTGAGTTAGGAGCAGTTTTGTGGAGTCTGAACTTCTTAGAAATCAGCAAAAAGAGGGGCCAGAGAAGCAAGTAGAGAAATAGGTGGTGGAGTGGTTTGTTTGGTGGGAGAGAATTTGTGGGGTGGAGTAATGGGAGACAGAGACAGGGTGGTTAGGTAATCTGTGGTGAAGGCTAAACATTTTTTGGCTTTGTAAGAAGAAGCTTGGTTGTTGAGTAAAACCAAGGCACTCTGCATATGGCCTGGTTCAGACTCAGAGAGTAACTGCCACACTGTTTTTTAGATTGACCAAGTTAGAGCCGAGGAAGCACTTGAACAACAATCTGGACCCATGCTCAAAGCAAAACTGTGACAAAAAATAGTAAACTTTACTACCACTGAAAATATTTGCTGATTAGATTAAGAACACAATATGATACAGTTCCATTTTGTATTACTGTTAGGGAAGTCACAATTCAAATCCTGAAGAAAAAAAAAAAAGAGGCAATGATACAAAGTCTAATTTTTTTTTTTTTTTTAAGTTGGAGTCTCACTCTGTCACCCAGTCTGGAGTGCAGTGGTCACTCCCGGCCCCCGCAGCCTCAACCTGCTGGGCTTCGGCGATCCTTCCACCTCAGCCTTCCAAGTAGCTGGAACTATAGGCGCGTGCTACCACACCCGGCTAATTTTTGATTTATTGTAGAGATGAGGTCTTGCCAAGTTGCCCAGGCGGGTCTCGAACCCGCGGGCTCAGGCAATCCACTCACCTCAGCCTCCCAAGGTGCGGGATTACGGGCTGAGCCACCGAGCCCGGCTTAGAGTCTAATTTTATTAAAACGGCAGGTGGGAAGCTATGTCATATTGCTGTAATCCCTTCAGCTAAAAGCACACGCTTTCCCAATTCCTAAATGAGGGAAAGACTTTAATTTTGTAGTATACTTTTAGCAAAAACAATCACAAATTTGACTAAAGATTTCTTTCTGGGCCTTTTCTAGAACTTTTAACACAGCTTTCCCCCCAAATATTGATGCTCTGCACAGTCCAGCATTTCTCACAGCCCTGTGAAGGGACCCAAGTTACCCTACCAAAGGGAAGGATGTGATCCCTGATGATATCTCTGGTGATCTAAAATGAACAGTCACTTGGGCGTCATTCAAGTCTAACATTAACATAGGACTTTTTGAGTTAGTTACAAAATCTTATTTGGAGTCTTGAAGTATCTCAGAGGGCCTGCATGATCACTAACAATCACTTTGTGTATCACTAAGATAGACTGTTTGGAAAGACAGATGGCTCCAGGAAGGATTATAGGCCTGTGGTTGGGCAGAATATTTGTAGCTCCTACAAAATCGCTAAAAGTGCCTTCTCTGAACTCTAGAGATAGAAAATAAGGAAAGAGAAAAAGACACCCACAAAGAAGTAAATATTTAAAATGTAAGTCCTTGAGGGTAAGCGTTCTGCCTCTATGTGACAAAGATATGTCATAAATTTAAAATGTTCAATAAATATTTTGCTATTTTATTTTATCCGAGTATATTTTTCCCACTTGGGAATATGCCCTATATAAAGATGCATAAAATATTCACTTTGGCAAACTCATTTCCATTCATTTCTTGTTTTTTGGTGTTCGGAACATCTACAGCAGTGTCAATATAACATTCTGATTATGTTTTTCAACTTCTCCATTCATTTACTTGGCTTTATACAAAAATAATATTCAAAACGTGGCCCCAAAGAAAATATACTGGGTACCAGGGTCATCAAATGAACAATTGCATCTTTCTCTGAGACGGGAGTTGGGGAAATGAACCAAATTGCGAAGGCAGAAGCACTTGTTTGTAGCCTTCCCTTTTCTTCATTTTTAATAGCATGGAACCATTTATTTATTGACTGCTTGAAATAAATTCAAATAGAACTTTGTAAATGCTCTAGTCTCTGGTATGACTTACCTGGTGCCAATCTTTTTTGTTATTTATGAGAGGGCCTCACAGAACTTGAAAGTCTACTCTTTTTATCCAGAAGTTCGTGTTCTTGTGAGCTAAAGCCCCTTTGTCTGGAAAAAGAGCTGAACAATAACTTACAAGCTCACAGTTCTCTTAGGACTGAGCTGGGACTTCATCACATCTCATAGTCAAGTGGGCTTCAAACGTGATAGAAAATTTTCAAAGCACAACATAAGCCAACATTACCACAAATGTCATAATGGAATGGAATTAAAAGTCAAGTGGACAAAAGGCCATACATTGTATGATTCCATTTATTGGCATGTCCAGAATCTATAGAGATAGAAAGTAGAATAATGGTTGCTTAGGGTCCATGATGGTACGATGGGCACCTGTGTTCCCTGAAGAGTTTTACCTGTGTTTCATAGTTTCTAGGTGAGCAAGAATATTTTACGGTTCTTTCTGTTTTGTTTTTTGGGGGTAAGTGGGAAAGGCCTACAGTCTGGGGCTGAGGACCTGAACAAGAAGAGCCACTCCTGAAGTATTTATTGCTCCTTCCATTTGCTTGGCTTTTCCCTACACCCTCCGATTTTATTACCTTACTTTGAAAAAATGACAACTTTATTGAGATACAATTTACATACCATACAAGTCACCCATTTAAAGTGTATAATTAAATTTTTTTTGTATATTCACAGAGTATGCGTAATCGTCACCACAGTCAATTTTAGAACATTTTCATAGCCTCAAAAAGAAAGCTTCCTCTTAAGTAGTCACCTTTCTAGCACCCCATCCTACCATCCTGGGTCCTAAGCAACCACTATTCTCCTTTCTATCTCTGTAGCTTCTGGACATGCCAATAAATGGAATCATACAATGTAGGGTCTTTTGCTCACTTGGCTTTTAATTGCATTCTGCCTTATGACATTTGTGGCGATGTTGTCTTATGCTGTGCTTTAAAAATGTTTAATGTGTCCCTGCCTTTTCTCCTCCCAAGGCTTATGGTCTTCCGGAGTCGGGGGTACCTAGCTTAGTGTAACACAAACAGTGTACCCTCGACTGGTGTTTGTAGATTTTTGAACTAATTGCTGTTGTTTTGCAGAAGTTGTCTGTAATGTCTTTCTAGAGAAGGTCACACTGCTTCAATCCTACATTGTGGGTCAGCCCCATTTCTTTTTCTCTCCTAACTCGTGTAATCATGTTATAAATCTGGTCATAGCCCAGGTCTTTATTTCCTGTGCTGAGTCTTGATGACATCAATCTCCATCTGCTTTTACCTCCATCCTGTTCAATTCTGAGGAATGCTCCTTAGCAGCCCGTCTACTTGGTTTGAAGGTATCTTTGGTAAAATACTCAGAGTAACACTGAACTTCAGTCTTGCAGACACTGGTATACTGGCAATAGGATGAACAGTTCCACAGAATTCTCACTGATTACTCACTCATCCTTGTTTGTTTTAGAGAAAAGCCTTTCTCCCACTGGTACTGACTTTTGAAACCATGGGAAATATAACTGTTTTGCTTATTTATCAATTTACGTTTCTGGGATAGTTCTAAGAGAAAAATATTTCCCAATTTCAACTGTATAATATAACTCTGGTTGTCACATATCTATGAGGGAGGACCCCCCCAAACCCAGAATTTATTTATAAAAATTGTATATTTATTCTTACATGTTTAAACTTTAGTCACCTTCGAGGTCCTCTCCATTTGTGTCATACACCAATTGAGGTGCTTTTTCCAATGCTTAAAATCGTTTTCGAACTCGTCAATTTAATGCCTTTTAGTGCTTCTGACATTTTTTTGTTTCACCTCTTCCACATCGGCAAAACGTTTCTCTTTAAGGACTTTTTTTCATCCCAGGAAACAAAAAAAACTTGCTCGGGGTAAGATCGGGGAAATAGGTAGTGTGGGGTATGGGGGTTATGCCATTTTTTGCCAAAAATGACTGAACACTCATTGTGGTGTGGGCAGGTGCACTCATAAGTCACCCATCATGAAATGGGTAAATGCAATGAAAGAATCTAAAAAAAAAAAAAAAATTCACTGAAGCCAAATGTAGTCTCTCACAACAATGCTAGCTGGTACTCTGATGCCAATAGGTTCCTAGAACACTTGCCTAGTGGGGGAAGCCTGTAAGGGGCCCACCCTCCAAAAAAATTCCATTTTTTGGGGGGTCCCCCTCATACATTGCATTAAAACCCTCTAAACGAGCACAGGATAACAAAATTGCCCTCAAACTAGGAATTTGCATATGCATATATTTCTCAAACTAGGAATATATATATGAGAAGCACTCTTTTCCACCTTCCTTCTGGAGAAGACTGCTGCTTAATTAGGATGCTTTGCATGCCTTAGCATTCTGAAAAGTAAAGACACGAAGTTATTGCTTTCTAATTGCTTGTCTAGGTTAATGCTTTTATAGCTCAAAAAACTGTTTATATATAGCCAAAGTGAAAGTTAACTAGGCCTCATTTTTATGGAATTGACTTAATTTCCAAATCAGAATAAATTTTGGGGAAAAAAGTCTCTCCTTCCTTTGTGGTAAACACGTTTAGGGGAAAATGTTTTTTTCTCTCTGCTTAGAGGTGAAACGATTTCTTACGGATATTTTGAGGTACTGTTTTTTTGTTAGCCAGAATTTCTGGTTCCCAAATAGAAAGCTTTGAAAAACTGACTGGTCCATATCGGATGGTGAATGTCACCCTCTGAAATTCACTTAGATTTTTTTTTTATGCCTGCACTATTAGTCAACATAAGATGCCCAGTCATAGGATCTTATGGCATGTTGAATAATCAACATTTAAATCAGGAAATTATTTGTCGTAACAATGTAAAACAAAAGAGAAAGATGTTTCCCCCACCAATATCCTTTCTTTCTCATTCCAACCTATGAAGGAAGAATGCATGAATAGAGAATAGTACATAAGCAACTGTAGATATAATTTTGACACATAGAAACAACAAGGCCCCTTTCTAGTCGGCATGTGAAGGCGCTGTTTCCCCTGGAATCTGGTGCACGCTGTCCACAGTTTGGGTGGTGATTGGCACGTTCTTGTGCCAAAGGGAATAACAGCTGGCTTCTCAATATTCTTCCAAAGCAGCTGCTCCATCTACCTTGGCACCGTATACCCTCAGCTTTAGTTGCTGACATTCTCAAGCTGTTGCTGAATGTCTCTAATAACAGTGCTTTCCACTTTATGTTTTTTATTCTGGGTAAGCTATATCATGAATCCTTATTCAAGGGATATGTAACTAAAAGTCACTCTAGGATGAAACGTCCACTTGCAGTTAGATTGGGGTTGAGGTTTTTGCAAATTATGATGGAAGTGTTGGTGAAGAGAGAAACTAGATTCTCACACATACTGATATTGGGATGTATGCCTTTTTGAGACCTTTCAGTATGGGGCCAAAGTGCCATAAGAGTAGGAGACTGAAGGAAAAAGCAGATAGCATCCCATGTGGGAATATTTAAAAGCCACGAAGAAAGGAATTAGAATACCAAAAGTACAAGTAGCTTCATACTAGAACTGGAAAGGAATGCTGATATAACAGTAGATGCAAAAGGAAAGTCCAGACTATTCAGGGTGGTGCAGAGTACCAGAACATTCCCCAAGTACACCAGTTACCCAGACACACAATCCAAATATAGAAAACAAAGTAACGGGTAGGGTTCTCCTTTGACAAAGAGGCATTTTGATGGGTCCTATTAGAAAGTACTGCCGAATAACTATCTGTTGGACAAAGGTTAAAAATACCTATGTAAGAAAGAGGCAGTCACAGGCTGGCAGGAAATGGTGAAACTTGGCCGATAAAGCAAAACCATAAGAGTTCGATGGGTAAACATTCTGAGGATGAGTAATCCCCACAGCTCACAAAGCTCAGGGCTTCATAATCGACCCGAAGGTGTCATGAATTGTAAAATACTGCTTAAGCTGAGTGTGGTTGGCCTTTGCTGCTTAATCACACTCTCATCTCAGTGTCGCCCAGTGAGTTAGAGTACCATGAAGCCAGGGATTAATGTGGGGGCAATGACTTTCCAGTATTAGAAGTGAAGTTGTCCTGAACAACGGGTGAGAGCTCCATCAATTCCCGGAACTCTTCAATATTGACTTTTTATCTCCCCCCCGCTTTGCCTCAACTCTTTGCCTTCAGTTCTGCGTTCCCTGGCTAGCCAGCATTCTACTGATGAAAGTCAAGATTTCTGTATCTTCCCTGGGGATGTTCACCGATTCCATCAACCAAAAGTCAGTCAGTCAGGAAGCTGCTTCTCAGAACATCCAGACTCCCCATGCATTACAAAAGCAAGACAAACTGGGCTACTAGGCTCAGAAATTTTTGTCTTTGCTTTTCACAAAGTCCCATAAATTTCAAGGCAGATCAGTACCAGGACAGCACTTTGGCATAAGGATACAAAGTCAACACACACAAAAAGAATTTCCTGATTCATTCTCTATGGGGAGTTTCTAATGAAAAGAATAATAAGAATAAATATTTTATTTTTTATTTTAATTTTTTGCCTTGCCTGCAAGCAGCGAGTGATTCAGAAGTAGGAAGCAAAGTCAGACTGTGCAGTAAAAGGCTGACCAACAAAGAGATCCTGTAACTTTGGTACATCCGTTACTGCTTTAAGACCCTCTAAAATGTGTCTAATACAATAGTGCACTTTTGAAAAGATTTATTGTCACACCCAACTGTGGTGGGAAAAACACTGGAATGTTCATCTCCTGGATGTGGCTGCCCCATTCCACTAGGCTCTCCTACAAGTGCCAGAACGAAGTCCCAGGGGTCAGCTGTCAGTTGGGAGCTAAGACCCAGGAGGAGAAGGGAGGTGGAGGGAGAGAGAGGTGGAGATGGGTGTTATGAAGACAAAGAGAAGCCCTGGAGAGTTTCTGGAGTGTGTTTTTGCCACCTCCTTGAAATTGAAATGAAATTAACCCCCCCAAATGATCTGTAACCAGTTCCACTCCTAAGTTTGATTTTCTAAAGCACAATAAAAATTCCTCTCTAAAGGGAGAACATAAAGACTTGCACATTGTAGATGCCTTGGCCTAAGACAACACTCTCTTATCCAGTTGAAATACAGTGGGATTCCACAGTTGTGAGATGGTGTCTGGCAACATGCTTTGCACACTTAATACTTTTTAAAAATGTAAAGTCTTTGCATTTATTTTGTTACATTTCCTTCCTTTTTATTATTATTTTCATTTTAAAGACATGGGGTACAATTCAGGGTTAGAGATATAAACGTTCATTATACAGGTACCCTTGTTGATGAGGTGCACACCTAATACTTATAGGACATCTTACACTTACAAAATATTTCACAACCACCTTTATTAGCTAAGCCATAATAAACTCTTTTGACAGAGATGACGAATATTTATCTTGGATCTCAGAAACACAAAATGTCCCCCCATTATATGATATATTAATCACCAAGGCAATAGTGTTGATCTGTTTTTATTGCTATTGGGCTGTGTGGAATTTCTCTTCCCTGCCCCTTTTCTTCCCTTCCCTTCATCCCTTCCCCTTTCTGGAGATTTTATCCCTAGAGTTCAAGCTGAAAACATATTTCTGGTACAATTTTGTAGATATTTAAGATGAAAGTGAATTTCAATCTGTATTAACTAGTAACTTCCCAAGGCATCAGTTGATTGGAGATGGCATAGGTTTGGCCATCCTGTGTCAGACACAGCTACTCAATTTCATGGAGGTTCATCTAGCTGTTAATAAATTGGGATATTTGGGTTTGGACCCACCTCTTAGAGAGTTGTGAGGCTTCTTGATTTCATATGGGTATATAACCTGGAGATTTCGGACCCTAAATGATTTCCTGGAGACCCTATAAAATGTCTCAGTGGGTAGACAGTTGAAAGAAGAATACTCAATATTTAATTTTGAAGTCAAATACAAAATAGAAAAGTCCTTCATACTTAGAACTATGATTGAAAGTGTGACTCCTTCTTACATTAGGTCTTTATTAGCAAGTTTCAGAGAGTATAGGTAAACAGTTTAAACTAACAACAACAATTCTAATTTCAGAAATCATTTGTTGTTCATATTAGGGAGATATGTCTCTTGTATCTGATGAGCTAATGGCTTTCTTAAAAAAGAGAAAAAAACGAATGAGGGGAGAGAGAGAGAAAGAGAGAGGAGGAGAAGGAGGAGGAGACGGGAAGAGAGAGTTAGCAAGGCGGCCCCAAATAAAATGGTCAGTGAAGGAGAGCCAATCATAATTTGGCTGTTCCAAGCCAACCAAAGCATCTGGTTTCTTTAATTTAGTACACTTCATACTAAAAGGCCAGTTTGTTTACACTGTATATTTTGAGTTATTTGAAATATCTCTTCCAAACCATCAAGTTTGCAACTTCAGGGGAGCCTTTCACATGTGGCTGGGAAATATCCCCACGTCGGTATCACATGGCATGAATGATATGGAAAAAAAGGAGAAAAGCTACAGACATTTTAATGGTAGTTAACATGTCATTTCAGGCTATTTTATTAGGCCTTTCCGAGAGGACTGAAAATTCTCCCAAGTTAACCTCTCAAATGCACAATTAAGCCGGTTTGCCTCTACAGGTGGGCGTGTATGCAGGTGGTAATGTGCACACACTCGGGGACTTGGGGGATTTCTCCATGGGCACCCCTGTGCTGAGTTCCAGAAGCACTGCTTACATTTTAACTGAAATACTAACCTGAAAATGCACAAAGGTATCAAACTCAGGCAGAATTCATTTGGAATTCTTCTGGAAGGAAGATTAGGGTTCAGCCCCCAATTTTTGGTCTGTTCATTTGTGACCTCAGTGAGCTCATCACTGACAGGTTTCAATGATCAATTCTACTGATAACTAAGCAGGGGCCTTTTAACACTATCCCCCAGCAACCAGTCTTTTCCAAACTCCAGTCCTGCATTTCCAAATATTTCAAAAACACTGTCACTTGACTGTTCCATCATCACCTGGATGTTCAAAACAGAGCTCCCCTTTTATCTATACCAATCTCTCCACAATCTCTATATTTATGGGACCGACGTCATTCTTTTCCTTGTAGGAAGACATAGAACCCTGGGAGTTAATTTCAACTATCTCTTCTCATCTCACACAATCCCATGTTATAGAAACCAAGTCTTTTGCTACTTGTCTTACAGTACTCTCTAACTTTTAAGTTTGTTCCTTCTTTCCACTCCCATCACTCTCTCTTCACTTAATACTTGAACTACTCAATAACTTTCTGTTTGATTTTCTTATATATGAGATTGAAAAATGTGTACCTCAAGGCAAAGACCAGAAAAACTCCTGGATATTAAGAGTAAGCAGAAGTGATTTTGCTCCACCTACAAGAGACCCACAACTTGAAACCATCACAAGAAAACATTTGTAGCCGAGGTAATTGGCAAGCCATTACATTCACAATGCTACCGAGAGGCAGGTTCTTACCCATTTATCTTTATTTTGGTCCAGGCTAAGTGCAGGACTGGCCCTGAGCAGACCATCGCAGCCTTTCCAGTCTCTTAATATTTGGCACATCTCACCACCCTCTCCACATGATTAGGCGATCAGGTTATTAATCTTACTTTTATGGTCAGCCAGAATAACAATTTCAGACAGTAGAAAAGTTTGCTCCCATTTCTCCACTCTCTCCTGCTGGGACTATTTGACCTCATCAAGTGCCGTAACTGCGGCAACTTAGGGACCAACAGCAATGCCCCATGGGAAATACAACTGAAAAACAGGAGGCGAGAGCTCCGTGGCGAGGGGTTGGTCATGAACACTTAGGGCCTCCGTGTGACACCTTTGCAGCCTGTGTAATTCCCATTGACGTCAGTTCCACTTTATGGACATTCATGTTAGGAGCATGGACAGGAAGGAACCTTACGTTGCTTCACAGAGTTACTCAGGGCTGTAAAGAAATGCTTCTCTGAGGGTGGGCCCCAGACCAGCAGCACCTGTGAGATTGCTACAACTACAAATTCACCGGCCCTACCTCAACTGACCTAGTAAACCATAAACTCTGAGGTGACAGCCTGGGAAGCTATAGTGTAACTGGCTCACCAAGGGATTCTTATTTATGCTTCAGTTTGAGCACCACTGCTGTAATGTATGATAATAATAACTAGGTAGAAGCAAAGAAACAAATAAAAGCATGCATATACAAAATAACTGGGCTAATGAAGAATTTGGATTAGGTTCTGTCTATTATTGTAGAGTTCAGCACAGAATAAAACTCAGTAAACACTGTTGACTAAGCCACTGAAAGCGTCTTATTTAGGTTGATGCCAAAATGCAAAATATTTCATCTGGTTGAACGATGCCTTAGATTTCTTTGCTTGTCTGTTGGTTTTGAGAGAGTCATTGAAGTCCAGAAAACAGACACTGGTCGGAGAGGCATGGTATTCTAGAATAATTAGCATAAGCTGAAAAGCCCAAAAGTGCTCTTCCTCTTTTTCCCATCTAGGAACGTTGGCACATATTTCAGAGGCCAGGATAGATGTTCCGTTAATAACCACCCCTCCCCAAAAACAAATCTTAAAAGATTAGTTTATGTTTTAATCACTCAATTGTCTTTGGAAACCATTCTAGTCTCCCTCCATCTATCCAATAAGTCATCAAGTCTTGAACATTTTACCTCCTAATTTTTACTAGATTCATCTCATTGGATACCGTCTAGATCTTCAGCACTCCCTTGGTTTAAGCATCAGTTTCTCCTCTAAAGCACTGTAGTCATCATGTTTTGTGTTTCTCTCCCTCTTCTTCTGTGTGAACTCTCGTAGTTCATTGTCTACCATCATCCCACAGTAATCTCTCTGAAATAATGAGCCTCTCCAGTCATTCTATGTTTAAAAACCCTTCAATGACTTTATATCACCTTCAGGATGAAGCAGAGGGCTTCCCATCCCCTGTCTCAGCCTAATTCTCCAGTCTTATTGCCTGCCACTCTGTGATACTGTGCTGGGATATTCCTACCCACCTTTGCCGTGTGGCTAACTTGTAGCTCTTCCTTAAGACTCAGTTCAAGTATTTCCTCCTAGAGGAAGCCTTCTCAGACTACATATCCCTCATCCCTTTTGCAATGGGTGCTCCCCCTCTGCGTAGCACCTCATCCTAGCATTTATTCATAACCATATCTTGCTTCTCTTTCTCCTTAGATCTTCTTAAGGACAGGAGCCACTTCTCATTAATGCTTGTCAACATAGCATTTGGCTCTGCCCCTAGTACATAGCAGCTGCTCAATTAATGTTTGTTGAGCAAAAAAAAAAAAACCAAAAAAAAAAACAAGGAACACATTAAAAATAAGGACAATAGTCCTTCCAAAGGCTGCCTTTTAGGATAGAGAGTGGATAGATTAGATCTTTATGCCAAGTAGGCATGAACAGAAACGGCTCACAAGCCGAAACAAGACAGTTCACACAAATGACAAAAGACTCCAAGTCTTCCTGCAGACCTCAGATTGAACCATTTGGGGGAACTATAGAAATGGGAAATCGTTGTTCATGCTGTTAGTTTTTTCCTCTCCTATTTCTATTCTCCTACTAGGACTGCAGGAAGATGTACTGCAATGAAACTCCCAGAGGCCATTTTTGAGAAAGTTAAAATTTAAGTGGAAGGAGGAAGAATAAGAAATCTTCTGTGAGAATGTTTGTTTCTCACTGCCAAACATCCAGCCTCCAGAGATTTAAAGCTGGGGGGTGGGGGACTTGTGTGATATTGGAAAACATGAAACTTTAGGTACTTATTCAAACGGAACATAAATTTTAAGAAAGTGGAAGTTTATCTTCTCTACTATTGGAACAAACTTGGAATTTAATTTTGTATTCTGTTCTCTAGAGACACAGGGACCCCAAGAGGGGGAAGGATTATTTGCTCAGCTTGAGAACATGATACTGAACATATGGAGTGTTTTTTTTTTTTTTGTTATTTTTTTCCCTCATTATTATAGTGTAAGATCTAGAGGAATTGCAGGTGGGTGGTTGGTTTGGATCCAGTTCCCAGACCTTGGTGCTCTTTAATTGTCCTTGTTTTATTTATATTCTGATATTTGGAGTGATTTTCCCATGCTGACGTAGGATGGATCCCAATCTACTAAGGAGGACCTACCCTCCAACTTTCATACTCTCAGTGAGAAGCACCGTGATGCCGCAAGGGAGCAGTGTTAAGGGAAGTGTTGTTCTTGTCACCAGAACAGCTGGAAGTCATGCCCTTTGAGACACCACTGGAAACAGTGGGAAGGCCTTTCCTTTTGCCTTCTTCATCCAAATGGCTGATCTCTTGAGTTGTGACTTTTGGCTGCTAATGTTGGGATTTCATCCCATATAATGTTGGCAAGAGTCAAAGGTCAAAGTGCTTGGAAAACTCAGGTGTATAAATAAAATGTCAGCCCTTAAGTGATTTGTGTCTGAGGAAGATCTGATTTCAACTCAGCACCGTCTAATAGAACTTTCTATGATGAAATGGTTCTCCGTCATCCAATACTTTAGCCGTAAGCCATATATAGCTATTAAGCCATTGAAACGTGGTTAATGCGACTCAGGAACTGAATTTTTTTGTTTTATTCAATGTTCATTAATTTAAATCGAAATAACCACACATGACTCCTCATGGCTACTGTATTGAACAACATGGTTTGAAGATATGGTCTTAATGTGTAAAACACTGAATGTATAAAGTGATGGTTTTTAAAAAGGAGAACAAAGCCAGAGCACTGCCATGCATGGTGGAAGTTTATCTAATCATTTTGGAGTACAGGCAGTCCCCAATTTGGGAAAGTCAGTTTATAGTTTGTTGAGTTTACAATGATGTGAACGTGATATACATTCAGTACACTCCTCAACTTCTGATGGGGTTACATTGAGACAAACCTATTATACGTTGAAGATTTTGATGACTTTTTTCCATTTATGCTGGGTTTCTTGGGAATGCAGCCTCATCCTAAATTGAGGAGCATCTGTATATAGTTCCACAGGTTAGAAAACAATATGAAGGATGAGACCCCATTTATATAAAATTGCTTGTGTCTCCACCAGAGATGTCTGGAAAGATATTAATAAAATAGATTTTCCCTGGGTAATAGGATTTGGGCTACTTTTTACTTTGACTTAAAAAAAATATTTGCAATACATGCATATAGATTTTTAAAAATTACATCTGTTTTTATGAGTGTAGAATGCATACCTCTCAACATTGTTAAGTTTGAAATGTGTATTTACTTTTAAAACATACCGTCTACATTTTATGGTCTACTCTACACTGCCCTAAAGAAGGATCCTTGAAAGCTAGGCTCGGTGGCTCAGCCTGTAATCCCGCGCCTTTGGGAGGCTGAGGTGAGTGGACTGCCTGAGCCCGCGGGTTCGAGACCCGCCTGGGCAAGCGAGACCTCATCTCTACAATAAATCAAAAAATTAGCCGGGTGTGGTAGCACGCACCGGTAGTTCCAGCTACTTGGAAGGTTGAGGCGGA